>CAJPEV010002982.1:0-36298 GCA_905338385.1 Darwinula stevensoni | reverse complement strand
ACAAAATAGAATTTAAAAGCTCAGTGCTATCCAAAAAAAAGAAGAAATACTGGACTGCAAATCTGTAAGACCTTGGCCCGAAAAAAGAGGATTTCAAAGCTTAGTTCCATTCATTACCTTTACGACCAGGACCTTCCCACCTAAAATTCCATGCTCGCCGATCTCATCATTTTCGGATCTACGGGAGAAGTTAGGGACCGAACAAGAAGTTAGGGACCGAACACCCTGGCATCTCAATGCAAAGTAGGAGGAACAGACCCTCAGCATGGACTAAAGATGGCTCCATCATAGCTCATCATTGTGCCTCTGGGTCGTCCTTACCTGAGAGCTAGAGCATCCTTGATTTCTTTGCTCTAACCTGCAACTTTGTTGTTTATTGGTGTATAGTCACGAAATCTGTTGAAGTGACTTAAAAGCCTTGATCAAGGCCCTTCTCTTGCAAGTCTGTGACATGATATTATGATCTAGAATGGCCTATTGTTGAGTTCATTTGTATTATAATAAATGGAAAACCTGGTCTGGTTCGCCTGGACTTGATTATACAGAAGCCAATCAGTCCCATATAGAGAAGTCAGTGACACTTATGCATTGAGCAGAAAATACTTTTCCAAGTTACTCTCAAATACGGTTTCAATACCACAGGAGAGATACCTAAATGCTTGTAGAGTTTTTAGTATGGTGTTGTATGGTGACATCCTGTTAAGGAAGGGAGAAAGACCAGGTCTGCAATGGCTTTGTCATCAATAATGGTCACAAGACAATTAAGCTAGCCAATTAAGAATGTGTTTAGTAAACTGTGAGGAAACAGTTAAGGTGTCTAACTTACCTGTGGCATGATTCAGGTTCATGGTAACGTATAAATCTAATCTCAACTTCAGTGATTTTAAATGATAATAGCTAGACATATGTTGCTGGGCAGGTGTGCCATGAAGAATGGATAGATCTCAGCTCAAGTTGATGGAGGTCGTTATTTGGCATATTTGCAGGCCTAATTTACAGCTCTAACTTGCATAATCATTCGTCATATTCTAATTAAGATGAAATTAATGAATTGGTCCCATGAGACCTAAAGGCATCAAGTGTCCCATTTGAGAAAACTCAGTGCTTCCACATTTTCTCTATCTAATATATATAGACGATCGTGACTGACTGACTGACGCTTATTCTAACCATGTTCTAGAAGGGTTAGAAATCTGAAAATTGGTACACATGTACCTTTTGGGATGTAGAGTTCAGAAAAAATCCAACTTCGGAGGTACACTCCTTGGGGATACACATTTTGGGGGGAAAGGTTTAGCTGTAATATATTTTGTGACAGATGAGGATGGCATTCAGAGAGTCAACCAGATGGGCAGGGTTCGGTGGTGTAGTAATAGCACATCTGACTGGCAATCAAAATACCTGGGTTCAATTCTCGGCCATTCCTAGATTTTCTGTTGGCATTTTTTGCCTTCCATGTCCCGTTACTCATTCCCCCTCCATAACATCATTTTTGCTTGAGTAAAACGGAGTGGCATGGAAAGCTGAAACTTGGCATGAATGTGACAACTGGGACAAGGAGTTAAATAAAAATCTTAAGTCTCCATACATCCCCTGGGTGAATTTTTTCAAGGTGCGATGTTTGGGAAAAAAAAATTGTCGTGGCGAATTGGACAGAAATGGTTTAAGTGACATGATATTACTGAGGTGAGGGAGTATTCAGCTTTTATGGTGCATCCCCTCCGGGCATAGCTTTTGGGTGGGTCGGTTATTCCAAACATTCTTTTTCACCAGCGGAAAGCGCATATGTATAATATTGAAACTTTGTGGACATGTAGTTCACTGAGGTTGGATTTCGGTTTCCAAAATAGATACTTTTCGGTTAAAACGGCTCAGGGCATATATTTTGCAAAAGGCGTATTTTCCCGGATTTTCTGATCATGAAAACATAGGGCACCAGAAAGTTTGAACTTGGCAAAGAAGTACTTGATAGATAGGTAAGTAAAGAAAAAACTGTACTTATGTCACTTTTATTATATATGGACGATCGTGAGTAGCTGACTGACTGACATGAGTAACTATTCGCATGCTGAGTCCAGGAAAGATTCTACTTTGGTGATACATGCCAAAGGGGCACACCTTTTCCGGGGAACATATTTTCAAATAGTTATCTTTGCTTCAATCAAACGGAGACACATGGAAAGCTGAAACTTGCGTAAGAACGTGACCGCTTACGCACTGAGCTCAAATGTCAAACGTTAAATTTCCAAAATATTTTTGGGGTTCATATTTCTTGGTGACGTAACGTTTTCAAAGAATTTTTCATTTCCCACCGAATCGGGCAGAAGTAGAAAGGTAGCTGCCGCACGCATAACGGACGTGATGTTTGTTTAAGGAAAAATTCAGATTTTGTTGTGCATCTCCCAAGAGCACTGCTTTTGGTTGGGTCGCTCTTCCAAATATTAATTTTTTTTCCACCAGCAAAAAAGGGAAACGTATAAAGCTGAAACTTGGTGGCATGGAGATCCTTGAGCCTGCATTACAGGGCAAAACGTATAAGATTGGAACGTTGTAGGCATGTAGTTCATTGAGTATGGATTTTGGTATGATGAAAAAAAAGTAAAACGACTCACGGCACACCTTTTGCACACGAATTTCAGGAATTTTCTGATCCAGGAAAACAGAGGTCGCATCAAAGTTTAAACTTGGCAAAGAAGCACTTGATAGATAGCTAAGTAAAGAAAAAATTATACTTATGTTACTTTTATTATATATGGACGATCGTGAATAGCTGACTGACTGACATAAGTAGCTATTCGCATGCTGAGTTCAGGAAAAGTGGTGATGCATGCCACCTTTCGGGGAACATATTTTCAAATAGTTCTCTTTGCTTCAAACGAAGAAACCTTGAAAGCTGACACTTGGTAAGAATGTGTCCGTTGACGCACTGAGCTCAAATGTCAAAAGTTAAATTACCAAATATATTTTTTGGGGTATAAATTCATTGGGGACGTCGCGTTTTCAAATATGTTATCATATCCTAGAGATTCAGACAGAAATATAAAAGTAGCTGGCGCACGCAAAACGGACATTGATGTTGGTTTAAGGAAAAATTCAAATTTTTTGTGCGTTACCTCAAAGCACAGCTTTTGAAAGGGTCTCATTTACAAATAATTTTTTTTTCCGCCAGCAAAAAGGGGAAACGTATAAGACTGAAACTGGGCGGCAAGGAGTTCCCTGAGTCAACATTTCCAAAGGAAAACAAATATTCTTTAAAACCCATCAGGGCATTTTTTGAATCCCATTTTTCTGAATGTTTTTTGATCCAATAAAATAGAGACAAAAAATGCAATATACCGCAGAAGCATCTGTTTAATAGCTGAGTACAGGAAAAATCCAACTTTTGAAATATATCTCCTTAGCGCAGACTATTGGAGAGAAGTATTTCAAAATGTATTCCCACCTTTTGAAAAATGGACACAAGGAAAAGTTTAAAGTTAGGCAAACATAGAATCCTAGAAGCATTGATGTTATTAAAATAAAGACTTTCGACCCCATATGTCAGGTATTTCAAATGGGGCGTACTTCAAATATGTGTTTCCCATCTCGCAAAAAAAGGAATGAATTAATCACTATACAAGGTAAAGGGGCGCTGGAGGCGCGCACCATAGCGAGTTTGTTTACCCGAAGGGCAAACAAATAATAACTAGATTAATATATAATATATAATATTAGTTATAAGGTTAATATATGAAATAGGTTAATATATAGAATAACTAGGTTTCATCACTGCACAAAAAAGAACAGCTTTAGCATGTCATCCTATGTGGAAGTTGTAACAGGGTGTGGCGATGATAATTATGTCAATCAGGAGTTCACCATGAAAAATGGTCTTTACATCATAGAAAATTGGTTTTAGCAGTTGTGCACTAGGAAAAAGTTACTGCCACCATAGCCTATGTTTACTCATTATTGAAATTTATTTCTGTTGTTCGTAGTGATCTTCTTAGGATTTTCCTTCCTCAGGTATATAGGAGGTCTGGCAAAAAAGTTCCATTAATGATTTTTTTGTATGTCAATATCACGAATTTTTTTTCCATTCCATGGACTGATAGATTAAACTGTTGGGCAATGTTGTGTCAGCCCAATTCTGTCTAGCATTTTGAATGAGAGCTTGGCTGACAATGTAGCAGCACAGTGTGTAAGGTGTCTGTCATATTCCCAGAGTAAAGCAATGCTTCATCACATTTTCTCTCAAACCAATCAATACTGCTGCAGTAATCCATGAATCATTGCTGAAGTGTCTTGAAAAGTTGCTTGTTATGCTCCAATAATTTTGAGTGACCTTCAATGCCTTTAGGAAGTAGCGGAGACGAGACACTCAGATCAGCCTCAACCCCAACCACCACCAACCATTCTCCCAAGGGATTGCTGAATCAGTCATTATTTTCAATGTCATTTCTATTGGCTGAAAGTCTTTAAAACTATTTAAGATTCTTGGAGGTATGACGAGACAACTTGCCAATACAATTCTAGCAACATTTGGTCGATTGCTGTAGCTGTATTCCCAGATTGAGACAAAATGTGATCCACTGGGGGTTTTTAGCAGTTTTAGGTAGCAGTTTTAAGTGGCTAATTTATGCTGTGCATAGTTTCCTTTTTTGCAGCTATTTATTTCACTAAATGAAGCATCATCTTTCTTTAATTTTTGCCTATTTATATCTGTATCTGCCCGTCATTGGTGGGAAGAACACATCAAAGGAGCACCTGAGGTGTTCCAAATGTGTTGCGCTGGGAATGCCTCCAGGAACGCCTTGTTAGATGGAACACTTCAATTGAATTCGGCCATGGGTAACATTAGGAAACGTATTACAGAACACCTCAGAGAGCATCATCTGCAACACCTGACGTGTCCCAAAAGTGTTGCGTTAAACGCGTTCTAGATGATGTTTTTCAGGTGTTCCGAATCGGGAAAATTCTTTACAGGGTTGCATTGTGTCGCGCATGCACTTTATTCCCTCTGTGCCTTCGAACAAGTTCTTGGAAATGGTCCGTCATGTTTCAGAATCATTGGTGTCTGTATCATATGGTAACACTGATACTCCATGAGCTTATCAGTGATCCAAAAGTATTGAATGTGCTAGAGAGAAGAAATCAACAAATTCGTCTTGAGTCTCATGAAAACCTGCTAAATCGAGGCGTTCACAATGGCACTTTTGGCAATAATCTCGAATATCATGATGATGGTGTTTAGGAACAGAATATCGCTGTATACTGTAAGCAATATGTGTATAACCCAAGTAACACAAGATATTCCAGCAACGTTTACGAAATGATGATGAACAATGTTGCATCTATGTGTAAATGTCCAAAACGTCAACGTTGCTCAAATGTTGCGAAGGAACATTGCATTTACGTTGCAAATCGCTACTTATTCATTACATATACGTTGCAGGTACGTTTCAGGATTCATGTTGCTGCAATGTTGATTAAAAACGTTCCTTCAAGGGCACCTAATCTGGGCATATATTGGCTTTACGCAAACTGGTCCTGAACTGGACCGATATTTGACCAATATTGAATTATTTATTTCATCCTTTCGTACCACATACTTTACCTCTCTACTCAGACATTCTCATCAACAGGACGAAGCCTGTACTGGTTTTACCCTCTACCCATGCATAATACAGTATCTGTATCATGGACAGGGAGGAGGCATAGTATATTTTTGGAGGTGATCTTCCCCTGAATGTGCTAAATTGCAGTGCTAAATTGTTTATAATGAACTTCCTTTACTTCTGCCAAATGCAAAGACAAAGAAAGTTTAAAGTGGGCACGAAAGTGTCCATTTTCAACTTTCTACATATTTCACTGTCGAAGTGCTTATTTCCTGAAAAATGTCAAATTTCATATATATGGCCAGGGGACATACTTTTCAGGGAGAATATTTTGAAACTTTTTTTGTTTCAGTCAAAGGGAGAGACAGAAAACTAACTGAATATAGGTATGAATGAGCCTAATGATATGGAGATTTTAAGGCAATTTTCACTCTGAAGATGTATTCCATGGTGGCATAATTTTTGCGGAGGGACGTTCTCAAATAAAATTGTTGCCTGTTGCCGCAATTGTGGCCTTTTACTTGTACATATACTTTTTTGTCACGGCTCATCAACTGCAAATCGTCCAAGCCAGGCTTCCGCTGCTAAATTTGATCGACATTTCACGATGGGACAAATACGCTTCAAATATATATGCTGAGGCACAGCTTGCTACATCTACCAATATGCGAAAATTTTTATCAAAATTAGTCCAACATGTGGAAAGTGAAGAAAAATGACAGGAATCATGAAATATCAAGGAATGGGACACTAATGTGAGCGAAGCGGAAAGTCTATATCATAATGACCAAGAATTGTCACTATGAACGGATTTGCCGAACAAAGACGTTCTTCTTCAAAGAACACAAAGACGGAACGGTAAGCTGACTTGGGTTGACGTATCCAGTGAAACATTAGGCAGCAAGTGAACGCAGCATGATGCGCACCTGTGATCACCTCGAGTACTTTGGGCATTCTAATGAAAAGGGAACTTTTAGTCCCCCCACCCTTGGCTGCCTTTCAAGCTTTGCGTTCCGCTCACGGAGACTCCATATTTGAGTCCAATCGCGAGTCATTATGCCCAGCCTATGGCCGAAAAAGCCTAGTAGGCATCAAGCTTTATTTGGTTATCCGACCAGTGCTTCTGGTCAAATTTGCAATTTTCTAACTTCTCTGTTTCGTTGGATCAAAAAGGACATTGGATGATGCAACGATTGTGCCCTTGCAAAGATTGAGTTCTGAGGGGTTTTATTTAAAAAAATTTAATTTTTGCTGAAATGACTTTTTTCTTGAACTTCTTGGCTCAGTACCTCAGTAACCACTTTCGCGCAAAGTTTAAGCTTTTCACGTTTCTACGTTTGAAGTGAAAAGAAAAACTACTCGAAAACATTTCCCCCTGAATTTGTGCCCCAGGGCATTTACCTTCAAAGTCTGAATTTTCCTGAACTTAGCACCCCGATAGGTACGCATCTAGTTTCACCTTTCCGTTTCATCTCGATTCTCTAGGACAAGAAAAAATTATTGAAAACATCAACCCCAAGAAATATGCCGTCAGAGCATGCATCCAAAATTTTCCATCCTTCTTGGATTCAATGTCTCAATGTGCACGCCTAAGTAGAGTTTCAGCTTTCCATGTCTCACCGTTTGATTGAAGCAAATATATATACCTCGTATATATTTTAAAGCATCTTCTCCCTAATTGGGTGCCCCCAGGGCATGTACCTCCGAATTCAGATTTTTTTCTGAACTCAGCATCCTAATTGCTAATTGTCTACCAAGCTTCAAATTTCTAACTTCTCTAGAACATGGTCAGAATTAGCGGCAGTCATTCACTCGGTCACCATTGGCTATATACATTTGCCTGGTAGAATATATGTGCATTATATTTGGTACCAATACCAATTGTTAACATTTTGATTAATAGAAACTAGAGTATATGGTGTCTAGTAAGGGCCGTATCAATCCCTTAGATCAGGTTTTTTCATGAAGCGGAGTTAGCGTCATGAACATGAAAGCAATCCCGATCAACTTACATGTTTTTTTTGCGATCTGCCCACCGCATTGGAAGATTCTTGATTTCTAGTTGAATAAATAAAATTAAAATCGTTGAAGGTCCGCAGGTCCTTTTTCACGACCATGGTTCACAGCTGGATGAGAGACCAAGAAACTCACTCATGTGCTCTTCGATGCATCCAATCTGGCATTCGTCTTGGAGTTTCAAGTTCTGGTGTGGATTGTTCATCTTCATCGGATTGAAATGGGGATGCATCATTGTGGGGATGATTGGCCTCAGAATTTCTTCGATTCATTCTCTTCTGAGAGAACTTTCTACACATTGAATTGCGTCATTGAAAAATTTCCGATTGGTTACAC
This sequence comes from Darwinula stevensoni, assembly GCA_905338385.1. Lineage (NCBI taxonomy): Eukaryota > Metazoa > Arthropoda > Ostracoda > Podocopida > Darwinulidae > Darwinula > Darwinula stevensoni. The sequence continues at coordinate 28,349 of CAJPEV010002982.1, read as the reverse complement.
CGTTTCACTGAACACAATCAAATTTTAAATAATTTTCGTTAAGGAAAACAAATAATATTTTTTTGTATTTATTTTCCAATTTGTAGGGGAAAAGGTCATTAGAAGTAAATTCAGCCAAAATAAATTACGCATTGATGTATATATGTAAGTTAAGGATCACGCATGAAAATGGTCACTAATATAAACTGAAGTTTGGCGTATTAAATCAGTCAAAATGTGGAAATTCTGGATTGTCCCGGACACGATAAAAATGCAGCATCAATTTCTTGTTCATTTTCACTTGAAATTACAGTTATTTAGGTTTCGGGGAAATGAGACCCCCAAAGCATGGTAGCTACGACTTTTGCGCCACCCTGTATTATGGGTTGCATTCACGTGACTTTTTAAGATTACATGTATGTATATTTAGATTTAATGGTTGATGCAAGAAACCAAAATAAATGTGAACTTTATTAGAAAATGAGTAATAATGGAACATTTTTAGAATATCTACTGACTTCCGAACAAACCTAATTAATTGAACTCATTAAAATTGTGAAATTGCTAATAAAATCGTCCAATTTCTCTAAGAAAGGGCCATAGTAACCACATTTAAATTTACATGCATTTACGATGCCTCATTGATGCCTACTCATTACTATACATGTAGTACCACAATTGTGACCCTTGGGCACTAAGTGACGCACAGGATGTACATGGTCTACATCGAAACTTGCAAGAGGTCTCTTTTACAGTAATTTGTTTTTGGTTGCCGTCGACATCACTCTTGCGTATAGAATTGCTGGACTCTTATTGATCATGGAGATGAGGCATTTTGCTCAAAAGGCTGAACATTTCATGAACTAGGGTGAAACCTAGTGGCAAATCACTGGCACTGTCCATTTTTTAGTAGTTTCATACTAGCCTTGCAGTATTCATCTTTAAAGTCTGACTTTCATTCCTTCATTGGGAAAGAAGTGGACAGAAATTGTACGCGCAAAGATCCAGGAATCACAGTATTTGGAAGAATATTACAACATTTAAATCACCGTGGCATAATCGTTTCTTTTATTATCAAGAGTACTAAATGGTTCTCAGCAGTGCGCGATTAGATCATTTCCCGTCAGATCACCCAATCGTTTAAGAATTTGACGAAAATTGGCGTGTGGGGTTCTTTTAGCTAGTGAAAGAAAATTGTCAACATCTTGCAATTTACGACAATTTGACCAAAGTTTAATGCCGATAGAAAATTTCAATGGAGGAGCTTGGCCACCTATGTGAGCATAAAAGGCCAAGTTGGGGCCCTATTTGAAAAAAATTGTATTTTAACGGATATCCTTTGGAGAGTGCGAATATGCAATCGGAACGAAGACAAAAAAAAACATTTGAGCATGTTCACACGTCCGAGCAAACTATGACCTTGAAAATGACCTTGTGGAACCAGAGTTACACTGATGTCAATTTTAGAGGCAAAGGATACACATATCCTAGCTAGAACTTGGAGAATGTTCATATTTCTAACCTTGGCTGATTTTGCTTTGCTTTCTATGAGATAGGTTAGCATATTGCTTTATTGATAGTGTTTTGTCTTTTGCTTAATTTTCATTGGATATTAATAAAAAGTACAGTTTTTCAACGAAGAGTGATTGTAACAGATTTTGCAAACTAGGAGAAGAAACATCAGAACTGTGACAGAAGGGGAAAATACTCTTGATGCTTACTTTTCTTTTATGCAGAAGAGTAAAACAGCAAGTAAGTGAAAAACCATACTCCTTGACGAGTCTCTTAGGGACCATTAAGTAATGTGATCTTGCTCAGTTGACAGAAACCCACAAACTAATTTTCGACAAATTCTGATGTGGTAGCCAATACACGCCCCGCTGGGTGATTTGACGTGAAATTCCCATTAGGACATGCTTGTGAGGAGACAATGATCGCTTTGGGCACACATTTTCGCGCATGAAGACTTCCTTCTCTGGAGTTAGTTTGTTCAACTACTCAACCATTAAGCCTACTGAAGTTATTCTAGTGAAAACCGGCGCATGTATGAGGACCGTCACAAACTAAGTCAATATACTGGGTGATCATAAATGCATGCATCCTAGCAATTGTGTTTTTTTAATATTTTGTTTCCCAGTGTGCAGGCTGTGTAAAGCGTCTTGCGAAAGTATGTGGACTTTGAGAGAAAAAGAATGAACAAAACCTGTATCATTCCTATGATACCTGGGATTACGGGTTAAAATAAATCATTTTATGCCTGTGATGCATGACATGATGCCCACCCTTGTATACTATGAGAGGGTTCTCGTGCAAGTTTTGATGCAGACTCCATTGGCAACTCATTCCATCCAAAGTCTTATTTGTCCAGTATAAATGAATGATGGCAGTGTATCTGCTGTTCTTCAAGGGATTTTTGCAAATTTGAGTATACAATACATTAACAATACTCAATTTAGAATACTCATAAACTGAACATTTAAAATCCAAGTTCATAATTTCATGCAATTTCTTTGTTTTTGCTTGCTTATAATATCATTGATGTTCTCCAACTGGCATCTTGGCACTGGTTTTCAGACAACTGGCAGATTCATTTTGAAAAATAGTGCAATGGCTGATATGAAAATATAAGCGCTAGCGAACACATTTACCCAGCAACTGCTTTGCTAATGTCTGCTGACTGTTCTCTTTCAAACCATAATTTATCAATTAATAAATTGAGAGTCACGCTCCAATGAAGTAAGGGCTAGAGTGGAAAATTTTTGAAAATTGAGTGTTTTTCTTTTGGGTCTTGAAAAGACCCAAAATAATATTTTATTTTTGGGTCTTTCAAACGCCGAAGACCCTTTTGGTCTTGGGCACTTGAGAGCGCCATTCAATATGACGCTGCCCATTGAAAATGAAAGGAACGTCTCGATCTATCGAGTATAGGATCTTTCACAAATCGAACCATATTTCCATTAAAAACCTTACACTTATAGGAAACTGTAAATTGGTTGATGCAGCAGCATAGAAGAAATGCTACTAGCGTCCGTTTCTTCCTAAGGCTGTTGGGTCCCCCCGAAGTTGATTTCCACATGTTTGGAATGAGGGATGTAGTCAAGTAATTTTCATTGACCTCTTAAAGCCATATTACAATGATGACAAACTATCCTAATGTTTCCTACTTTTGATTAGTGGCTGCCATACCTCTCCAGCAAGACATGGTATCTGAAACTCAAGATCATGCAGCAATATTTATAATATTTTATTAGACGCAAGCTACAAGTTAATTGGTTTGCTATATGCTGAGTAGTAGAAGGTTGAATCAAGATCACCAATTATGGAAGCTTTTGCCTTTTTTTCCATCTGCAGCTCAATAGGTGTCTAGCAACTGAAGAAATCAGCCAATCGGCCCCAAGTTTGATGCGTCATGTGAAAATCATGTATGTCAGACCATTAAACGAGAAGAGTTTTAGACTTGTGAACATTAAGTGGACTTCACTCACTTCATTCACTTTACTTTCCTGCAATGAACAGGAAACCAATCCATCTTGCAAACTAAAAACTTTCTCATCATTCAATGGGTGAAATAGGATTCACACTCAATATTTGTTGAATTACTTTTTCTGACCTACCAATACATAAAACCCTTCTTATGCTAAACAGTAAAAAAATCAGCTGTTAATTGAAGCTTTCACTGTTCCAGTTGCGCTTAATTGCGAGATAAATAACTTCTGGTGAGGTTGCCGCAGCTACAAAAATGCGCTGAAAGCCGACAACCTGAAAGACCAACGTCAGATCCCAATTGTTTAAAATGTGCAGGCTGTATTCAAGACTGCACCCCAAGACCAATAAACATATGTTCTCGCCAAGACACACGAAGATTCGACTTTATATTGTTATTGCACAAACCGACTTGATGTGTATCAAGCATACTGAGAGCATGCGCGGGAGATTTGCGGAAATATTATATGGTAGCAGAAGGTAAGTTCAAAGGAAAATATTAGCGATGATGACTAGAAACAAAGAAAGAAAGAAACTGTTCTAACGCGTTAGCTTAGTTTAGTCTTCCATTGCTCACAAAACGGCAAAGACTATCATCTTGTCTCTAGTAAAAGATGAGAAAATTGCTACCTGAAAAAGGTATTGGGTTTTAGATATCATATCAAGTAAGAAAATTATGTTCGTGCGAAGTCAAAAGTGGGAAACATTAGGCCAGTTTATGTCATGCCTATATTCCGTCTTCTCGACATTGCAAGTGCAAAATGCGCCTCTTTTATCGTTTTTGAAGGCAAATTCTGGTTGAAGCCGAGAGAGACCTCAAGACCTCATGAAAGAGGGAATAGGTGCTTCAGATGTTGTAGTACGCAAAAATCGCGAAATAGCAGCAACAGTTTTTCAACGCGTATTTTCTTGCCTCAGTCGTTCATGGCATGAAGCCAATGAGTAATTGCAAGGAATCGTCCAAGGATGGGATAGGTTATATTGAAAATGCATGCCCTGTTGACTACATACTACCCGAGATGGGTGGTGTGGATCTTGTTGCCAGGTTGAACAGTTACTATCGAATCAATGCCAGTAGCATCAAATAAACAATCTAAATGTTTAATTTATTGGAGTTTTTTTCATCAAACTTCCGGTCTACTTTCGCAGTGACAGTACCGATGAAAGGCATGGAATGAAATTCATCCAGTTTAAGATGCTTGCAAAGTAACTTTCGTCAGATGCAGAAGAACCTGAGATTCTGAGCACCAATGCGGATGATGATTATGTATGTGAACCTGGAGAAAACACTGGAGGCGTCAGGAAGATGAAGCCTCGAAAGCCTTTGCTGAATCTTTCAAAAGATCAAGGAAGTCAAAGACACATTGACCTCTTCTTGATGACACCAATGGCACTAATCAACGATGCCAAAAAAAAAGAATTTTAAAGATATAAAAATGAAATGGGAGGCGTGTGATGGTCAATTGTGCCTGAATAGCTACAGATAGTCGTTCAGAGAATTCCACCTCTTTAATGGTGGAATTCTGAAAAGGGGTGGAAAAATTCCACCACTTTATGTAGAGACTATGTAGACTCGTGAAAATTTCAGGAAAAAATCCCCAAACTTTCCGAACCAAGCATTTCCACAGTCGATTTAATAGTGTAAAATAGGCACTACTCGGTAGGAGTATCTTCTTCCCGTCTAGGTAGGAAATACTCAAGGGTCACAAATGGTACCCCTGATGCGCGCGGCCCCTCTTGAAAATTCCGGCATGCGCATTTAATTTTGTTTTTCTTTGACGGATTTTGTTCATTTCCAGTAAATATCAACATGGGGGGTTACAAACGTGACTTTTGTCGGCGATGAGGATACGCAAGGCCAAAACCTCGAGGGTCAGGCAAATGAAAACGAGAAAATCGCGATATATAATAATTTCCCATTGATGTACGTCCAATTCTTTCAGTGTATGTTTTTCAGGGATTACATGAATAACTGTCCTATCTGGCAACACCATGCGATCAGAAGGAAAAGCACAATCGCTTGAGCAACATGGCACTCACAGTGCATTGTGCGCCTGCGGAAACCCGGCGTGCTCTAATTCAATTTCTGAATGAGTGCTGACACTAACAGCTTTTTACCGTGACGACGAGCGTACACGTGATGCAAACGTTTCTGAAGCGGGTGTTTCAGGTCAGGGGAACGATGTCACCAGAAAAATGATGGCAAGTTGACCGACTAATACGGAGCAACAGAAACGTTTCACTGCATGAATTGACTGCTGATTTGGGAATCGGTCTAACCCCAATTCGCACCATATTCATGGCATAGCATAGCGTCTATGCACGGACAATGAAATGTAAAAGGCTGCCACATGTTGATTCAAACAGCAACCACATACGTTTTATGATGCTTGTATAAACAATATTGCGAAATGCAGGAATCTGTGCCTCAACAATGGTGGGGAAGACTTTGAGACAAATACACTCACTGCAGATAATTTATTTTCCCTTTTCATTTGACTGATTTATGTACGAGGATTGTCCGAAAAGTTCTCTATATTGATTTTTAAAATGAGTTACTCTCGATGAATCTTTACTAAATTTCTGTGGGCACTGGTTATATGCAATAGTATTCGCTTGACAAAGTTGGGTGTAAACTGAGCCACCAAATTTAGCCAATCAACACCACACAGATAGCACATGATATGGACATCTCACCCGATCCCGTTCATCGCATCATCATTTAAGAACTGAGATAAGAAAAAAAGGTCGCAGCAAAATGGGTTTTCTTTTGCCGGTCTTCTTGAAGGAGGTCGACGACTTGCTGGACTTTGGCTGGTGTTGAAGGAGAAACTGGTCGGTTACTTCGTGGTTCGTCAAAAAATCCGTCCTCCCCTCCAGGATGAACTTCGACCACTTCCGGGTCGTCTCGTGAGCTTGACTGTGCTAGCCCAAAGCCATTGCTATCAGTTGATGGATTACTGTCCATGTGCTGTTGAGTAGAACATGGAAATCGATGAATCGAGTGTCTTTTTCGAGAATAATTCTTGCTCGACGGAAACTTTCAAAGTGACTGTATGAAATATTCGGCAGTGAATGTAAATGGGGCAAAATTTACACCTAACTTTCCAAAATGAATACTATTAGATATAACCAGTATTCACCGAAATTTAATAGTGATTCTTAGAGAGTAACTCATTCTAAAAATCAATGCAGAGAACTTTTCGGAAAACATCCGTGGCATGTTTAAAATTTCTGAAGGATTACCGTCCACTACGAGGCCAAAATACGTACGGGTACATCCCAATGCGCTTTACATCATGCTTGTGGCATACTGTCACTGTCATAGTGAATATGCATATATCATTATGGTAATAATTCCCAAGTGCTTTCATGAATGCCAGTCACAGGTGACTCGCACCGCCCCAAGCACCACCGTCCTGTACGAGTCACTGGTGACACTTGAAGAAAAGACGAATACATTTTTTTGCTTAGTCTTCCATGCAGCGCACACGCAATTGTCTCTCATTATCTATTAAAATCATCACCAGTTAATTTCATGCTACGAAGAACAGCTGCAGTTGCTTGATATACCTCGCTCATCAGGCAACCTCCAAATGTCTGGAAGTGCAACTTCTGTCATTTCAGATCAGCACTTTTTTAACTGACAACATGATTTGAATCTCCATAAGCTATATATTTAGTATGGTTGAATTCACAAATATCGCATTCATAGTTTCATTTCCAGTTGACTGAAAGACAAGTAACACATGCAACTTCCAGTTCAGTTTCTAAGTTGTCACAGCTGCAGTCTCAATTACATTAAGGAATTAAGGAAATAGAGTAGGTTTGGAAACTATAGATACATGGGTCTTGCTCCTTATCGACACGCGAATAGTCATTGAAGAACAACATTCCCCACCAGTAAGCCTATTTCCATTTCAAATTTTCAGTTTCAACTATACATTAGGAGTCAACTGCATCCTGTTTCGTGAATACCCTTACGGAAATGTCCTATACGAAAACCAATAGTTATTTCTTATAGGAAACCTATAGACTTTCCCATAGGTTTTTGAAACACGAAAAACCTATAGGATCCTAAAGGATACTATAGGGTCTTATAAGTCTCCTGACATAGGATTCAGGGAGGCTATTTTAGGTTTCGAAACCCAGGTATTACGACGGAAAACACGACCGGGGTTGATATTGGCGCAGCATTTCGGTGCAAATCAAAAACCGATTAGGGGTTTTTCCAAGGTAGGGATATATGCATTATTAATACCAGTACTGCTGGAGTCTGCATAATTTATGGCCCCGCCCCACATACGTCGCTGGATTGCACGTCTACTTCCTTCGGTATGAAGAAGTAGTATTCTTCTCTCGACCTAAGGAAACAGAAGACAGAACCTGCGAGCACGTCTCTTTACTGAAACTCCATTTGGATAGATACTACTCAGTTACGTCCGTGGTTTTCAAAAGGAAAAAGGTCATATTTCTTCACGGGACTCTATGATTATATGTGAGAACCCAATACTTCCATCTCGTGGCCTAGAGGAGAACTTCAAACGGAACCCTATGGGCCTATAGGGTTCCGTAGAAGCCCTATAGGGAACCCTATGGGTCTTATAGGGTTTCGTATAGGCACTTTAGGGAATACTATAGGTCCTATAGAGAATCCTACAGTCCTATTGCGAACCCAATAGGTTCTAAAGGGATCTCTATAGGTCCCAAACTGAACTCCTTGGGGCATATAGGATCCTATGGGATTCCTTTAGGTTCCTATAAGACATTTTCGTAAGGGTATATATTCATGAAACAGGATGTTTTCATGAAGATAGAAACTAGGTGACGAGTATGGAACGTCTTTATTTCATATCTTAGCATGTACCTTGTAGTCTCAAGTGCATCGGGAAATATGAACGCAGTATGATTGGGGGACGCAATTTATATTCGGCTATTTAATGGAATATTGCCGGATTTCGTGCTGATCATCAACGCAGCTCATGGGGAGACCTCAGTTTCAAGCTTCCTGTGGTCTTAACTATCGGTTCTATCAGTAAACTAAGAAGATGGAGTTTTTCGTCACTATGGGAATGAGTTTTAACTAAATGAATTTCTTCTTTACTTCTATATTATGTACGAAGCTGGCATTGTGCAATGACAAGAACCCCAACGGAAACAGCAGGAATTAAACAAAATATTCACATACAAATTATTCTTTGCTCTTGTTGCATCGGTCTTTTGGTTTTGTCATTACCGTGAAATGCTGCTGTCATGAAAACTAGACCTTATTTTGATCAACGAGTATCGAAATTAGGTCCGCCATGACTGCAATTATTTTCCTTCGTGCAAAAGGTTTGTACGATGGGTGTTCAATATATGACAGGGCTTTTGTTTATACAAGGCAGAGTAACGTATGAAGATGAATAATTTTGAGTGGAATTAGTCTTTAGACTGTCGCTTACCCATACCTTCAATCACGTGTTTCCTGCTTAAATATATGTGCTGGAAATCGAGATGGTTCAAGCTCAAGCAATACAGAAGGTGGAAGACCGGTTTTACATTGGGAGGAACAGATGGTTCATTTTCCAATTCAGTGATCTGTTCTGAAAATGCATATTGCCTTAACAGGACTTCAACCTAAGCAGCTTATTTGAGGAACATGAAACGTTATGGAACAGCCGAAATGAGACATCACTGGCTCGTGGCTTATTGCATTACATGTGAAAACTTATTTTTGCTATATGTTTGAGGGAAAATATTTTCCTGAATGTTTGCATTCATGAAGTAATGTCATTTTTCATTAGAAGAGTGGATAAAAGGGTTTTGTAACTCGATTCATTTTCTTTCCATAGCTCTCTCCTGGACTTATGTTGTGTTCTATGGGATGGATCATAAAACATGATTGTGTTGGGAAGCATAGAAGAATTGAATACATGCAAACTATGATACTGAAAGTCCAAGTCCTTGCATTCAAAGGAGCCAGTAACACGTGTGATCATCATTTGAATGGGCACCGTTCTTCTATGCTGATTCATCATCTTCAAGACGGTTTCAGGCACTACACTCTTCTCATCAGCAGGAAGAGCTACCCACAAGGCTGAAGGACTATGACAGATTAAAAAGGCCTTCTGGATTCCTTTCATCGGCACGTCTGGAGGGATGGTGATGATTTGCAAGAAGCAGACCTCATCATTTGGAAAAGGCACTTCCAGAACCAGGATACGACTCTCTGGACGAAGTTCATCTTGAAGGCGATACTGGCGAGAAGATTCCCATGTGACTCCCAATGTGAAATTCATCAGACCGATCAAGAAATCCGTTATACCTGTTTGACATGAAAACTACAATGCCTCCTAATACTCTTATTTGTCATGAAATACATTGTCGAACAATGAAGCCTCACTTTCTGACGATTTTCCTGTGAGCAAAATTTCCACTGCCTTCCTCTGTCGGCCTAAAAATATGTCATCCGTTTTAATGCGGTAAGACACGTACCAGTCTCTGAAGACAGTTGTTTTCTGAATGGGTACATCGATGAGCTGCGTCTCTCCTTTCATATTGCATTCAAAAATCTGCCGAACCTAATGGGAAAAAAACAGCTTGCTCTTAGACATATGGGGGACACTGGGGGATAGTGGAATGGTAGGTTTTCTTGCTTCAAATAATGTGACATGTACTTAACTGAACTTTTTATACTCTTAGAATGAAGCAAAGAAGACAATTGAACGTGAATCGTCCTCTTTCATGATAGTCGTTAGTTTTGTGTATCTGCTCAAACTTTTTCTTTGCTAATTCAGAGGTAATTTTTGTCAGTAGCGGATTTTTGTTGCATCTTAAACCTGAAATAATATTATGGATTTATTAGCAGGGAAGCGATGGGCAGATATATCGTGGAACTAAGTGGAATGGTCTTCCACTTCGCGCTTTCTTTGACTGAATCCAATTATAACGAAAGGTATTTAATCACCCACCAAATAATAATGAACTTGTCACCAAAAATATTAGTCCGCAAAAATATTGACTCCATCACAATGGTCACAATGGTCTCTATCCATGGCTTAATCATCTTTATGCATGCAATACTCCTCATACGTTTACTTTGGAGTTGTTTAAGTCTTTCCCACCCAATGAAGTGAACATTTCATGAACTTAGCTCAGTAATACAAGCTTTCCAATGGGAGGTAATGGTTTAGAGTAGATATATGATGATAATATAATGGTGATATAATATATGTTCATGATATGAAACGTAAAATAATGATGAAATTCCAATAATAATAAAAAAATACTTAAAATGCTGAATTTTCACACGGAAACGAAAAAAAGATCATGGTTGAAACTCCACAGTAATTTAATTATTTGTTTATCGTTTAGTAGTCGTAAACCCTCAGCAGTTTGTAGTCCAACAGTTGACATTCAACACATTATAAACATACGTGACTGAACATCTCGGTTGGCATGACGAGCTAATGGAAGAAGAAGGTGGTGTCTTTCTTACTGTATAACCTTTGACATTTTAGTGTCAAACCGTCTGCCCGCCGAAGAACCGCACTGGTCTTTTATTAACTCGACCCCAGCAAAAAACCTTGGCTTCAGAAGCACGATCTTTTTCGCTCTTCCAGCGAAGGGCCCGATGTTCGGGAGGTAGTTTCCCTCCTCCCCCTCTTCCCCCCATGGCAAGTCATGAAGAGCCAGGGCAAGAAGCTTCCCTCAGGGGAGTCTCTTAACAATAGCAAGAGTTCTAAGGTCACAGGCACAAGCTTGCCCCTTACCGGTTGCCTGTCCCCTCCCCCTGGGATGTCATGCTTATTCATTCGACTCCAGATATTGGAATACTTATAGGACCAGCGAACTTTATTCTATGATCTGGAGTATTCCAATAATCGACATCATATGCCGTATCGTACTGTAAATCGGAACCATGCAATGGCATTCCATTAAGCGGTATTCCATTGTGCGGTGTTGACTATACCGTCTAAACCATTGTTGTCAAACCAGGAAATTTTGGGCAAGGACACCACTGTGCCATTGACAATAGCACCTTGACGGTTGGCATCACAAAGCTACGAATAATTCCTTGATTCCTGAAAATGACTTTTATTACGTGTTTAGGAGGTTCTGTTGTGAGAACTTGTTAGGCTACAGTTCCGTTACCAGAATTGTTTTTTTTTATCCATTCGCAATATTTTCTCGCATAATGTGATTCCTTCGCAGAACCATCTGGCAACTCTGGTCTCTTCCTTAACACGTCCCCGTCTGTCTTCTTCACTCACCCATTCCTCTCAAAGGACGTTCAAATCTTCATATATATTCCCAATCCCAATGAGGCCTTCTTATTTGTGAGGGAAAATTGGAAAATTATCATAATCCATGGTGCATCAAGTACTGCAGATACACGATCAACTTTTACTAAATTATTTTCAAACTGTGAATATATTGTGACAATAATTTCCTAGGCACCAGATAGGCGATTAGCTAATAGCGACAACTGTTAATGGGTATACATGAAATTATATTAGCAGAATGGATTGCAAGACCGTTTGTTCAACCAGACCAAGTGTTGACCGGAGTGTATAATTGATTGTGTTAGTGATCTGGCCAGAGGAAGGAATGTGAGGCTTTGGAAAGAATAAATGAAATAAAATAAATTTCGCAGGTCGTAGGTTGCCGACCTCTGATGTCTTTCGACATCTCCACACCAGGGAATAATCATTAAGAAAGACAGCGGCTGCCGCTACAGATGCAAGAGAAAGCTTTCACAGCTCATGTTCGTCCTACAAGAACCGCTCCTGCACAATCCATTAGCTGGACAAGGTTCACACTTTTTATTGGGCCTCGTCACGTCCACGTTCACAGAACGCTCTGCACTTAGTTTCTTCGAGAATCAACGATCAAGCACATACAAACTTCGGAGATATTCATGCAAAAAATGCCTTTTTTAAATATATTTCTTGCAACGTAGCTCATCACTTGAAGCGCGCCCCTAACAGGTCCATCATTGGGTGTTTTACTCCACCTCCCTTCCTGCAAATTTCATTGGAGGATATATTTTCAATAATATATCTTGCTTTAAAGAATCGAGCCCCTTCCCTAGGAGGCGGCAAAGTAGGAGGGTCGGTGCTCGAGTGTTTTCCACTCCACTACGCGCAGGAGCTCCTGTCCATTCTCAATATCTAACTTATTTTCAATAATTGCTGGTAGAATTGTTTCGGTGCAACAAATTTGTGTGAAATTTCAGTTATCAGTTGTAAATATATATGCAATGAGAAAGTTTCGTGAAAATAACTCTGTTCAGAGGGAAGATACAGTATGTAGATTAAAAGTTGGTGTTTTCTTTTTTACCATACCCTGTATAATGTTTTTAGGTATATCCCCTGTGAGTACATTTTTTGGCAGGGAGGTGATCCAGATTTCTTCGCTCAAGCAAAACGGGAATGGGTAGGGAGCTGATATAGGGAAGAAAAGTAGTACTGGGAGGAAGTAACTCAAGGGAATTCTTACTCTTGAGGTACATACCCTAGGACATATATTGCAGGGGGCAAAATGCACATGAAACTTTTTTTCATAGATAAAAATGTAAAAAGAGAAACACCACATGTAGTACTCGAGTTGTTCTCCACATCCTGATTCATGGATTTTTTACTTTCAGATTCATTCCGCTAGTGCAAATTTTCCGAGATGGACGTTATTCGAAGTTTACTTTTTAGTTTCACATAAAAAACAAACATTGAATATTTGTGGAGATGTACTTCTCAAGGTACTGACTTGAATTAAGTTTTTAATTCAAACTTCCATCCATTCAAGAGTATTTTTTTTTAGGGCAAATATCCAGAAATGCATTTATTTTAACAATAAGAGGTAGACAGGGGATGCTAGATTAGGATCGGAAGTTTTTTTTGGGTATTTTTTTCAGTAAAATTAATTGTGAAGCACTGATCTTCCTGGCAAATTTTTACGACTGTATTTTAAGAAACATACATTTTTACTTCATCAACACTCTCTAATGTAAAAATATTTAATGTTGCGATCCAGTAATTTTCGTGGTACTGATTAAAGAACAGATTTGACAAACAATTTGATTGCTTTAGGGCACTTTTGTGATTGGGAATTATTTGAATACATTAATTTGCTTCAATGAAGCAGTGATATAGAAAGCTGAATCCTAGTAGACATGCAATTATTGAAATACACCCGTGGAACGAAATCATACTTTTGGGATACAAATCCTTGAGGCTATTATTTTTAGGGAGACGTTCCCTATAACACTACATTGTCGGTGAAACGGAAACAAAAAGAAAGCCAAAGTATTGGCAAAATATGGTTTTAGGAACTGTAACTACAAGGAAATGCAGACTTTTCATTTCATTTTCTTGTGACGCAAATTTTAATGTCAAGAAGTTTCTTGATATTTGCATTGCCGCAAATCGCGCTTATGCGAAAAACGGAAACAGTATAGAATTATCTGCAGACAAATACTTTTTGGGAACAGTCTACTAATTGGAAATATATCCTAGGGTATGTATTTACAAATCGATTTGTCAGGTGTATTTTCGCATCTTTAAACTGGGGAAATGTAAACTGTAAATATCCAAATTCCTTATTTATTCTTTCGAGAAAAAAAGGGTTCAGAAGATATCATAAGTTAGGTGTCATGCGATCCTGAAGGTCCCATTTTCTTGTGAGAAAGGGCAACCTTGGACAATTTCTCTCACGGAAAGCTGGTTTTTAGAGTATTGTTGTTGAATGAGCTGTATCTAATACTAGCGAGTTTGTTTGCCCGAAGGGGAAACACACTCGCTATGGTCGCGACGTCGGCGCTCCATTACCTTGGATAATGATATATTATTTTATTCTTTGCGAAATGGCAAACACGTATTTAAAGTACGTCCCACATTGAAGTACGTCACATATAGGACGAAAGTCTTGATTTTTATCAAAATCATTACTTCTATGATTTATAGTGTGCCTAACTTGAAATCTTATCTTGTGTCCCTTTTTGTAAGGATGGAGAATACAGTTTTCCTATACTCAGCCATCAAACAGGTACTTCTGATGGAAGTTTAACTTTTTTGTCTTCGTTTCGTTGGATCAAAATAAAATTCAATAAATGAGACTGAAAAAAGTGCCCTGATGGGTTTTAACGAACTTTTTATTTTTCTTCCGAAATGTAGACTGAGGGAACTCCATACCACCCAATTTCAGCCTTATAAGTTTCCCCTTTTTGCTGGCGGAAGAAATGATTTTGGAAAAACGACCCGCTGAAAAGCTGCGCTCTGAGGAGATGCACGACAAACGTTGAATTTTTCCTGAAATGAACATCACGTCCGTTATGTGTGCGCCATTTACTTTTCTATTTTTGCCCGATTCGGTGGGATATGAAAAATTCTATGAAAACGTTACGTTCCCAAGAAATATGAACCTGAAAAATATTTTGGAAATTTGAAGTTTGACATTGAATCTCAGTGCGTCAACGATCAACTTCTTGCCAAGTTCCATCCTTACAAAAAGGGACACAAGATAAGATTTCAAGTTAGGCACACTATAAATCATAGAAGTAATGATTTTGATAAAAATCAAGACTTTCGTCCCATATGTGACGTACTTCAATGTGGGACGTACTTTAAATACGTGTTTGCCATTTCGCAAAGAATAAAATAATATATCACTATCCAAGGTAATGGAGCGCCGACGTCGCGACCATAGCGAGTGTGTTTCCCCTTCGGGCAAACAAACTCGCTAGTATTAGATACAGCTCATTCAACAACAATACTCTAAAAACCAGCTTTCCATGAGAGAAATTGTCCAAGGTTGCCCTTTCTCACAAGAAAATGGGACCTTCAGGATCGCATGACACCTAACTTATGATATCTTCTGAACCCTTTTTTTCCATGTGTCTCCGTTTGAAGCAAATGGAACTATTTGAAAATAGGTTCCCCGAAAGGTGTGACCCTATGGCATGCATCACCCAAGTAGAACTGTTCAAGAACTCAGCATGCGAATAGCAACTTACGAGGTTAAATAACCCATTTACTGTCTGGCCAGGTGGAACAAATTCTTTGTGGATAATGCCTTTGATGTCAAAAAAAAACAAATCAACATTGACTTGATGTTGCTTCGAACTTGGGGTGATTTTTTTGGTCTCGGTGACGATGGGCTCTTCCATTGAGACGATTGTCGTTTTGTTTTGGGGTCATACCCGTAAACCCAGGTTTCATCACCAGGAATGATGCGTGAGATGAAGTTTGGGTCATTTCCAAACTGTTTATTTAACTCACTGCAGACAGAGACTCAGTGTTGCTTCTGATCGTTGGACAGGAGCCGAAGGACGAATTTTGCTGCAATTCGACGCATACCCAGTTCATGGGAAAAAATTCGTTGACATGTCCAATACGACAATCCAAGAGCCTCACAAACATCGTGAATGGTCTGTCGTCGGTCTTCATGGATTTTTTCCCGAACCAAGGCAACATTTTCATCATTGTTGGCACATGAAGGACGTCCGGAACGTTCATCATCTTCAATGGATGTGCGACCGTTTTTGAGTCGCTTAAACCATTCGTAGGTTTGCGTTTGACCCATTGCTTCATCACCAAAAGCTTTTCTCAACATTTGGTGAGTTTCAGCTGCCGTTTTGTCGAGTTTGAAGTAAAATTTAATGCACACTCTTTGCTCTTTCACTTCACTCATTTCGAAATCGCAAAACACTGCAAACACAAGGTTACAAACAAGCACTGTGAAACAAACGCGATAACCAACGACGACGAAAACTTGTAGACTGACTCTGAGGGAGTGTAGCAAGCAGCATCTAGCGGCAGAGCGCCGTACTATAACCGGTTCGCGCGGGACATTCAAATTTCGGGAACTTTTGTGTAGCACCTCGTAGGTCTCACTAAACGTCCTCACTGAGATATCTCAAAAACCCTGAGATTGACCAGGGGCTTTTAGGTCTAATTGGATCTGTAAGTCAAGGATTGAGATCAGGGCCGCCTAAGGTTAGAGGTTTCCAGAGGCCTGGGGCAAAACTAAACCGGAGGCCCCTTGGAGATCCCTTGGAGGCCCTTCAGAGGGCCCCTTGGAGATCCCTTGGAGGCCCTTCAGAGGGCCCCTTTAGGCCCCTTGGAGATCCTTTGGAGGCCCTTCGGAGGGCCCCTTTAGGCCCCTTGATACGCGAGGCCTGAGGTAGATTGTTCCCTCCGGGTGGCCCTGGTTGAGATTATTGTGCACGATAAACGGTAAGCCTAGCCCTGATCTGTTTACAGTCCGTGGGTTGGGCCTAGGCCTAACGTTTGAGTCGAGTACAAGTGAGGGTGGAAGGGGGTTTTAGTCGTCGGTTGAAGAAGGGAAAAATGCACTTTGCCTTTGAAAAATGCACTTCACAATATTTTATCCACGCTACTGTTGCGATCTCTAAAATGAGAGCAGGATTGTATTTACTTTTTCACTTTTTCCTCATTGCATTATCAGTCAATGGTTTCGAGTGTTTCAAAAGCAGCCAAGATATGGCGCCTCTCCTCCTGCGCGTCTGACTTATATTAAGATGATTTACTTTTTCGATATCTGGTGACCCTCTGACTACGAATGACTTCCCGTACATCGTTTAACCTTGCCTTGGGGAATGTTCCTCACTTGACGCCAAATGAGATTTTTTTTACTTATCCGTCAAAGAATAGTGCACACGATTAGAGAAGGGGGAGTCAACTTGTGGCCTCCAGCTTCGGCACAACCACATGTTACTATTTAGGACTAAGCAGTGGCGGCTCGTGATACTTAGCGCTAGTGGTTCGTCTATGGAGAGGGGGTAGGCAGCGCCCTCCCCTGCCTACCCCCTCTCCATAGACGAGCCACTAGCGCTAAATATCACGAACCGCCAATGGGACTAAGTATTAATAGCTTAGGAAACGGGGAACGCCTTTCTTGACGCCTTTTAGTCCAATTTCCGTCCACTTTGAGGGTAGAGGCTCATTCCCAGAGGCTTCGTTTAAATGGCCTTACAAACCTTATCCAGTCTCCCTAAGAGGCATCACTAGCAAGGCGACATGCTGTTACGCCTCCGACTTTACCCGAGGGAAAGGAACCGGTCCTGCACCCCACGCTACTCGGAAGGTTCATGAAGTTGTAAATGTCGGGCTATACCTCGACTAGGAAACTGTCCCTCTCGCTTAAGAATGTAATTGTTCTCATTTCGTTGCTTGACCTTGGCTGTGTAAAAGACCTCACGTCGTGGCAATAAACTTTCCTGTATCGTGTAAGGCCGGATTGCTCTGGTTGGAATGTTGTAACAGACATCTGTAATTTCTCTCAGATAGTGCTCGCGCGGGACCGCCACTCTTGTACCTAAAGCCAAAGTTAAAGGCATTAGTTGCGAATTAGAAATGTTGAGTTTCCCTGAAGTTGCCCCTGGCCCCCAATAGCCACAGTACTGCTAAACTACCTGCATGTAACTACACTCGGTCCGCAGACCGTTGCAGCGACAAAGCTCGTACCTGCGGGGTGTTTACAAAGTCCCTTGATATTTACTGTTTTTTTTTTATTCATGGGAACATTATAAATATATATCATCTAAGAACAAATAGAGTTAGATGACTGAAATTTCGCATCAAGAACCCGTAAAGATGGGAAAGTTATACTCTATGAAAAAACATGTTCGATATGTTCTCCTCTGTGCGCAATTATTAAATACATGTCGTAGGGATGTGGTTTAATTCTCCACAACTGCCTGCAGGGCAACCAGGAAAATGGAATAACTTCACGTTCTTCAGGGCTCCAAACGTGCATGGATTTAACCTCGACTCGAAAACTTAGTGCTTTGGTATCCCCAGTGAAAATAGTCACATGGCCACAACCGGTACTTGAACTTTTCCCATAGAGAACTTAAGGGAAGACACTCGAATTTCTCAAATCATTTATTTAAACTTTGTCAAGCTGTCCAAGGAGACTCCTGTTTATCGTGGAGGAAGCATAATTCAAATCTGAACCTCACTCGATAGGATGTGGATAAAGGTTATTGATTTTATCATTTTGTTGTGGGGGCTACGTTTGACTCCCCTGCAGGGGAGATAAAAGATATGATCACCCGAGTCTTACTGGGCAAAACAAAATAGCGGGAGAAGGGCCATATGAGTGATGAATGAAATCATCATGGGGTTCAAATCGCGTGTGGAAAGTGAAGGCCTGTAAAGGTGGCAATGGAAGGAAGTACTACTTCCTTGAGTGCTTCCAACCAGACCATAAAGTGGAGAGTACAGCTAGAGGCTCCACTCCGCTCGAATCCCATTCATTGACAGGGTCGCATTTTAGATGTCACTGTCGATCCTCCACCTAGCGTGCGCACATCAACTCCTCCATGGCCGAGCAGCGGACTCGATGAGACACGCGTGTTACGTTGAGGGATCCTTTTGGGTCGAATTCCCGAACGAGTCGATTCCCGATTCCGCTGCCACGAAGCACGTCTCGTGGATGTGGAGATCTATGATGGTGCTGCGTCTTCCAAAAAATGCTTTTATATCTGACAATCTTCCTTGTTTTTCCTGTCAGCAGTGGAGGGCGTGGAAACGGAATGTCTGGCAGAGGGAGCCCAGCAGGATTGGGTCCTGAATGAATTTGGCTAGCCTTTCACTGGTTGAATGGTTCTTTCGATCTCGATCCTCATCTCGGTTCCATTCTCCACTGTTGATGAAGTTTTGAGAAGTTCTTGGGAGGGTTTAGATCGACATAGAGAAATAAAACTGGCTAATTAATCGGGATTGACGATGCATTCCTGCGTCTCTCCGTCTTGCTTTCGGGTGTCACTGATATGATAATTGCTTCTTCAGAACAGGGTCTACCCGAGTTCAATGCGCCCAAGTCAAATAGACAAGGCCTTGCAAGGACACCCGAGCGATATTGATTCATTCTTCATCTTTATTTAAATTTCCCATAATTAAGATAGGAACACAGCTCTTGCTTCACCATAAGTATTTTTGCAAGACACCAATCAAGAAATTCCTGAAATAAATATCAATCACGTCCGATAAAAGCATCAAGTGGAAGTTCGAATGAAGATTGAAGGCATGATATCTGAAGATGCAATGCCCTGTGGAAAATGCCTTAAGAGTTCAAGGCATCGAATCCCAACTGCACTAAATGATAGGGATTGTTGAACTTGCAGCATTCTTAAAACCATGAATACTAATCCAGGCCCTAACTGGGGATGCTTTCGCCTTCAAAAATGCAGCTAACTTGAAGAAATTCCCCTGGCTGTTCCTCGCTTGCTTCTCCATGTTCGTAGCTCAAGCTGAGACACATGGTCCTTGCACCACGGGTGGACAACACACTGGCCTGAACGTAACCAGGGCTCAGCCCTTCACTTTGTGTCTCCATCCCCACGATGCCGAGTTTTTTCATGAGTTCCCCGTTGTCGACAAGGGACTCATCGTAATCACTGTCGAGAATCCTGCTGTCGTCATCATGATCGTCGTCAGGTGCTTTCTCTCCATCCTCAAGGTCAATACAGATATACTGGCTTCGTCCTTCATTGGGTGCGAGGCACAAGTCCCTTTCGCAAACGATCCAATATCCGGAATCTTTCCAGGGATCTTGCAATTTCTGGTATCCCTCAACAGGGCCTCGCGTCTTGGTTGGGGGACTCCCAAGAGTGGAGCCTTTCGTGTCAGGCAAAGTTTCCTGCAAGATCATGTTCATTATTTTCACATCATCATTTTTGCTCCGATGTGAGAGCAAGAGAAGATATGCCCTAACTCCCGTTACGTTGAATGTAATACCTCTTCCTGAATTCCAATTTGAAAGTATGCTAATGCAGTATCTGCGATGATTCCTGTTTTTGTGCTACGAATGAGAGGCTCCATCGAGTATCCTTCAGAGTCTGCGATGATTTCTGTTTTTGTGCTCCTTCTTCTGTGAAGCTGCAGCAAGAAATCTTTGGGAGTTGGTTTGTCTCTCCCCAAGTCTGGCAGCGAATTTGTCTGCTTGAGAAGGAAATGCAGTATTGGGAAATGCACTTTAAAATTGCTTATGTACGTATTACATGTCATCAGAACTTACCCTGACTAGGACTGTGGACTTGGGCTTATCGCTCTCTCCATCTTCCTTGTGGTTCAGTTTAACCACTTGGAAACCCTGTGAATAAATGTGCAACTGAATTTTCATGAGAAAGAGGCCGAGCTAATAGGCTAATTGCGACCTTGTATATTAGTTCTTCATTTGCATAGAATAGGAAGTGACTCACAGTTATGGTCTGGTTCATGCTAACGCTGTCAGTTTCGTATAGAAAGCCTTGATTTGAGTGGTCCCCTGGCTTCTGAATAAGAGAGTACAATAAGCTTTTCTCATTGCTTACAGGCATAAACGTAACTTGCGTAGTTGGACAGGACATACATTCAGATTATTGTCAGAAAATGCTGATGGCAGCGTCACGTGAATATCCCCCATCTTATGGAAATGCTTCCACAACCTGAAAAGACATGCAAAAAGCCAAGGATGCAATGGTACTGCTGGAATAATAATAAATATATGGAAGCTAACAAAATGTATGGAAAAACTAGTTGGAAATGCAACCTCTTGCCACCAAGAACAATTGATGTGACCAAGGCAACAGCGATAAGGGCAGTGATCACCAGCACCGAGATAGGGAGATTCAGCCCTGCAAGGGAAAATTTGGTTGAGATTGGAAATATTTCAATTGAATTTTGATGAAGATTGCATGCTGTTGGCAGGTATGACTTTGAGGGAAATGCTAGTGCAGTTGGGACTTGGGTACAGCGGGAAAATTTCTCGAAGTGGTCAAAAAAGGGTTTACACGAAATAAAAAATATAGAATCTAAGAATTCTTTCGATTAGAAGACGATTAGAGAAGAGAACCCAAGGGTTTTAGTTTTCAATATTTAGTTAGCAATAGTTTTCTACAATTCGAACATTTAGTCAAAGCATACAAATATCACATTTCAGTGACTGTTTCCGCCAACGATGTATTTTTGCAGCCTAACCTTATGAAGATATGAGGGATATTATAACAAGCAGCTCCAACTAGTTGAAAGAAACAAAAAAATTAAATATCCCACTGCTCCCAGAGTGCCACTACACCCCATCTCCTATGAAAATGAGGGATTAGTTTGAATGAATATTAGTGAGTTTCTTCGGAAAGATGTTAGCTATTGCAGAGTGAGATGAAAATTTCCTTATACACCATGACATGAACCCGTGTACAAGTACTTCCCAAAACTCCATCTGACCAGAGCTTACTAGAGTCGATCGAGACTTGCAAATGATTAATTTCCAGAGCCTTTGGGATAACATGCTGAGAGCAAAAGTAGAGTTAGTAGACCAAGCGAAGTGAAGTCTATCGCAGTCGGGTTAGTTTTCTGCTTTTGTGATTATAAAGGATAGATGAGAAGCACACATGCACCTGATCGGTTTTAGATCTGATGGTTTCCTCGCGAAAGAGGTTATTTCCTGAAGAATTCGTTGTAGAAAAAGAGTGGAACGGTTTGACGCCAATCACTTTCTCTGAGTGCTTTTAAGGGGATGCAGGCAGGGGAGTTTGCAGATGAAATGGATGTGATGTGGAGGAATGACCTTGATTTTGCTCGGGAGACTTGCACACACCTACTTTGGCTCTCAGACGTTGATAGGGAGGGATCTCTTTGTTTTTGCGCGCTATTGGCTTCCTGCAACCCCAGCTCCCAGAATCTGCAGTTAGCATTTTTTCACTTCATCTTAAATCGCTTCCCTTTCTTTTCTCCCCACTTAAGATTGCGCACTGAGGGAAAGGTTCACCTGAGTCTGGCCCATACTCGATCTTCTCCCAGCCCATTCCGCTGTGCCCGAATTCTCCGTTGGCCGACACAGCGAATTTGAGGGATTCGGTTGAATTCAGCTCGAAAGTGGTGTTGGACTTGGGAACAACATCCCAGTCGATGTCCGAATCGCAATTGGGCCAGGCCGGGGGGGAACTGCACCAAAACACAGTGTAATTCGTCGTCGTTCCTTCTCCAGGTGCCTTCCATTCCAGCAAAAACCTCCCGTCATCCGTTAAGATCTCGTTCAGGATCGTTGGGCATGGGATCCCTATTTCCCGTTGGATTATAAAATGTCTAGTTAAGCGTCACTATCGTGACCAGTGTCATACTGTATGAGAAGAGTCACAATAACAATTATGAAGAGTCGATCGAATGGAACGCTTACGGTTCTTTTCCTTGTCGACATCAATGATAGACTTTTGTGGAGCTTTTCCCATTTCGTTGCTGGAAACGATGTAGAATTTGTATAATGACTTGGTGCTCAAGTTCTTGAACACGGCGGATGTGTCCGACACAGATGTCGGCCGGATCACATTCTTTGTTGGGATTTCCCGCCCCTCTACCTGCAGCACATGAGTAAAAGTCTTCATTCATCCCAACTTCTTTTTCCATATGATGCAAGGGCTTTTGTCTTATGAAGGTTGTCTTTCTCTTATTGTCTTATTGTCTTTCTCAATGAAAAGAACATTTGTGAGGATTTTTCTCAAACTAAAACTCAAATCCATAAACGAAGTTTCTCTTAAAGCAAGGCGGACCAAAACTTCAATCCTTCAAATTCGAAATGTACCTTCGATACTAAAATACGACGCTTTCATATCTCACATTCCTGATGATCTCACCAAATAAGTAAAGTTGTCTGAGTAATGCTCCCAGTCGTTCAGTGGCGTCCAGTAAAGGTAAATATCCCTGTGGCTATCATCGATCCTCTCAACGTGGAAGCTCCCGATCGGCACTTCTGGGCTCCTGTCTGGTGCTAAGCAATAGACATGGAAGAAGCCCGATTAACAATGTTGCACAAAATCGGCGAGAAATGAGCGCAGGGAAAACAATATAGGCGCGATTAGGGACTCCTTGCCTTTAGGAAGGGTTTTGTTGTCGGCCTCAGAAGTAAGAGACCAGAGATCCGAGTATTCTGCGTCCACTACAATGGCCTTGATCTTGATATCATATATGGTATTCGGTATGAGGCCTGTCAATGTATAGTTCCAGGATTTCTGGTGAGAACCTCCAGGGATCGTGTAATTCACCACCTAGATTGCAATTGAAAACCTTATTCCAAATCTCTCATCGACGCTCTGGAAAAGTCAGTTGGTGAAAGTACGGTCTGGGTTTCCCTTAACTTTGAATTTTTACTTCTCTCAATCAGTAATAATATGCGGAAGCATCCAAATTTTAAGCAAAAAAATTGTACATTCTCTCCCTTAACTCGAGTCTACGATAACGCGGGGCAAATCGGACCGTGCTATGCACATGGCCATGTCCAATCCTTTGAAGAACTTACAATTGAATCCAATCCTTGAAGACTTTACAGGCATTTCGCTGCTCCGTGTAGTACTGTGTTCGATACTTCATGTGAGCATCTTTCGTTAAATTCGATCAAATCTACTTAATACTTCTTGTCTGTAAGGATGCCGGAGAAAAATGAAATGATTGGAAATGGAGACAAGGAAGCATAAAATTTCCCACAGAATATTTGTTTAGAGGAAGTACGTGTAGTCCAGGGCTCAACGGAACCCAATAAATCTTTTAGGAACTTTGTGCACTGCAGCTATTAAAAAAAATAACCAGTGCAACCAGGAATAAAAATGCACATCAGAAAGGACTATATATGAGATGAAGGTATGAAAAACGAATATCAAAATCGACATACGCTAACGAAATGGAGCTCCTCAGCCCACGGCCGGGGCACCCATTGGATGTTATGGACGATGGAGACGTTGTAGAGCTGCAAATCAGACGGGAGATCCCAGGTGACGTTCAGCGTTTCTGCATCGATTGTCTTCACATCCACATCCTTCAATTCCACGATCTTGACTAAATTCATGGAAACCAACGGACTGTGAATAGCGATAGGCAATATCCAATTCGGAATAGCCAGATTTTTCATCTCCTTGCGAGGATGCGAGTTAAAGTCGTAATTCTTCTAATACCATTAATCCAGACCGTAAAAGTGTACTGTTTGCTTCCAGGTTAAATAACTTAGTTGAATTTCTAATTAACCTAAAAGAAAAGTCGAGTCATGAGGACTGATTAACAGCGCCTTGCTTCCCCCCGGAGATCGGGAGAAGGAACTGCTTTTAAAGGAACCCAGAAAGAGATCTTATGGGCTGAAACCCTTCTGGGCTGAATGCCCAGAAGGGTTGGGCGTTTGGCCCATAAATACCAAAGAAATTTAAAGGGCGGGAGAAAAGAAAATCGTTTGTGATAGCAAAACTTTTCTACTGCATACTTGACAGTCATGTTCTGTATGATAGGTTTTAATGCAAATTAGTAATGCAAATAGTCTTATTCGAAACGCCACATTCTGGATGCTTTCGATTTTTCTCATTACTCTTTCATATGCTGTACTACCTGGAACCACAACGATTTCTTTTCCCGAGAAAGCTATTCGAGACATCAATCATCATTGATGTCTTCATCGACTTTTTATTTGGTGGTGCTCAAGTGCTACTGTAACGTTTTACCTCATCCATACACAAATGTTAATATTTTGCAACTCTTTGGACTGCCAAGGTTCACTAAATGAATTTCCTGCATACAAGTTTCAGCTACGTTTCGAGTTCGATAGCAATCCATTTTCCCTCATGAGATAAAAAATTTTTGACGCTTCATGAGCTAGAAATATGAAAGTTAAAAATAGCATCGCAACTGATTCGAATTATCCAGCGCATATTTTCCGAGTGAAAAGTCTCATTTCTGCAATACTAGTCGGGACGTTCCCCACTCGACGAAGCGAGATTTCCGGGATTGCACAGAAACCAGACTCACTGTTCCGGTAGTGATCAAAGAAATAAGTGAAGGTCTCGTTATGGAGCAGATTGTGGGCCCTCACGACGATGTCCACTTCTTCCTCGGTGGGACGATAAGGAGGGCTCTGGCCCTTGCCCGCCTCGCATTCCTCTGCATTCGGCTTCGGCGGGAGGCATTCCGCTACGCTCCTTTTTTTCGTCGCATCGAATTCAAGATCAGATCATTCAGAATATTTGCAGACGATAATGTGGAAGATCATCCTCACCCTTCGGTCTGGACGAAGAAAGCGTAATACGTCGTGACGGGATTATCCTCTTTCGACCAAACGCAGTGAAGCAGTTCCAGCTCCTTCGACCAGCAACGCCAAGATTTCGGCCCCATCGGCGGAACTGTTAACATCATACAACCTCATTCGCAGCTCGAGCAAAAAAAAAAAGAAACAAAGAGGAAATGCCATTCTAACAGCCGATTTCCAAGGGCACGGTGTGAAGCATGGAAAAGGTCCCGTTGCTGGAAACGTTCCCGCAGTCGTACCGACCGGAATCTTCCGCCGCGGCGTTGATAATCGTTAAGGACACCGTCGTATCACTCGACGTGAAATTCGGTTTCAAGACTTCATCGGTGGGAATCCGGAATCTAAGCTGAGAGACACTGATCGACTCGTTTAACCCAGCGTCGGTCAACGTGCAGACGAAAGTGATGTTCTCTCCGCTTTCAAAGACGAATTCTCCATATCCGCCCTCGATTCCATCTCTTGGCTGGATTTCTGCCGATCATCAAGAAAGCGTTTCACGTGCATTATTCATTCGAGAATGCGCATCAAATGTACCAAAGGAAGGAATGCATACAGGGTGTTTGCGAAGTCGCTTCCGATTTTTAAATTGTAATAATTTTTGTGATTTGTGAACGAGAATGCCAATGTCAATAAATGAGAACTTTTCGTTTACTCGTCCAGCGTGAATAGCTGCACGGAAGCCATTCTCCTTCCGCCTCCGCCTTAAGAGGCTTTACCGTGAAGAAACTAATCAATGAAATCATAAAACTATTGAATTCTGTTTCTTTTGCACAGAAACCATAGTCTTAGTCCAAAAATTACAAAAGTTATTACTATTTAAAAATAGGAAATGTCTTTCCAAGCACCCTGTATTAGGATTTTCAGCCGATATCAAGAAAGTACTGGAAATTTTTGAAGAACAATCGAGATTTGACATCTTAACAAAACGAGGTCTTGTTTTTACCCCTCTCCCCTCCCCAAAGCCTTTCCCGATTCCAGCTGAAAACCCCCCGGGCATCGCACGACGACTCACGCGCCAGGTCTCCCACGTTCCAGGTCCGATGGCTCCTCTTCGCCGCGACCAGGGCGAGGAGGCCCGGGCCGAGGAGGAGCGCCAGCGCCCAACGATGCATTCTCGCCGCGTGTGGATGGCGAGGAGGGGGATGGCTAGAGGGTGGATGGCGATGAGGTGGATGGCGAAGAGGTTGATGGCGAGGGGGTGCGAGGCCTGTGGGATTCAAATTCATTCAATGTTGTTTTAAAAAAGTTTTCCGATGTATTTCACTTTTTACGAAATTTTCAACGATGTTTTTCACAGGTGATTTGGCTGATTCATCGGTGATGGTCGTGGGATATTTGGATGTCAGAAAGTGGATTTTTTTTTCACGTGGCTATGGTTGCATATTCCTATGACTAACCCTCACATACCCAGTCAAAAATGTTTAATCGGGCCATCGATGGCTTTAGTCGACGCGTCTGTAAGCCGTAGTCGGGCCATCACTGGCATATGGTTGCCTTACGGTCGGTTTAAGCCGGGCTTACGGTCGGGCATGTCCCGTTGGCCCATCGTTGGGCCACTGGGAAATTGGGGGCCGTTGGGAAACAGCACGTGTCCCAATCACAAGCCGACTTTTCACAATGGTGAAAAGGTATAGGAAAAAAAACCGACACGAGGCGTAACTAGAGCATAATGCATTCTTTTGGCCTCCTCCTGCTCTTCCATCCGGGAGAGATGAAGTATCGGGACCTTGCCCGAGTCTCTTACACATTTCTACTCCTATCGAGAGCTAAGCATGTCCCAAGCGATACCCCTTTCGGATGTTAAGGTATCCGAAACGGAATCACATGGGATTAATAGGGTATCTGTTCTCCCACAGGAAGCTAGGCACCCCATACACATAATAAGACGTTACGGGGTCTTGAACTGGAAAGGAAAAGTCCTGTGGTCTATGGTGGAAAGTAGAAGGATCCTCCCAGGGACCTCCGGGCAGGAATTTCCTCGTTGATTTCAAGGCTAGGTTACATCATTCGAGAAATGTTTCAAAGAATTCGATCGTCTCCCTCTTACATCTACGCGAGAAACCGTAGCGAACTGTGTCGAAGGGACAGGGAACTAATTTCAGTAGAATTCAAAAAGTGACTCCCTATTGCGACTACTTTGGCTCCATCTCACGCCGGTTTTCGGAACCTTCTCGGCCACATTCGCCGAAGACGAGCCAACTTCCCCAACTATGGCCCAACGATAAACCGACGAAAATTTTTGACCGGGTCTCGGTAATTGCCACATTACATCGATTGCAACAGAAGCAGCATATGTAAATGCGCCTGCAGCCGCACGCGGTGAAAATGCAACGAGAAAGGCGATTCCCCCTAAGACGGTTATACCTTGCGTTTCTGTCGCATTCGACCTTCCTCGAGTGGAACCTGCTTTTACCCTTTTAGGGAAAAGCTGCTTTTTCCCTAAAAGGGTAAAAGTAGGTTCCAGCTTCCAGGTTTTCCTACATCCACCCCGGCGACATTTGACTTTCCTCGACGTCACTCTTGACGCTCCCGAGCAGCACGGCGACGCATTTCAATTTCCTATCCGCATTTGACTTTCTTATTACCGCACTCGACCTAGAAAAGCCATGGAAGCTTCTCGTCGATCGGGGATCTCAAACTCGCGGTTCGCGGATATAAAATCCATTTTCACACGACGAATTTCCGCGGCACACGAGTTTGAGACCCCTATTACAGATTAAGCGACTTAAGATACCACGAGCAACCCGTCGAAGAAAGCGCGATGAGTTCAGCATCGCAATGCCCACGAAGGGAAAGGGAAATTGAAGTTTGGTGGAAATTTGAAGCTACGATCGAGCTGTAAATCC
>CAJPEV010002981.1:0-36301 GCA_905338385.1 Darwinula stevensoni | reverse complement strand
GGATATTGTGCAATGGGATGGGCTCCTATCACCGAAGCTTGTTGCTTCATTCTGAAGTACGATGGCTCTCCCGAGGTAAAGTTCTTCTTCGGCTCAATGATTTGCGCAGAGGTAACGATTTTCCTATGAGACACATTCTCTTCTCTTTCGGATACAATTCGAACACCACCTAGTTGTCGCATCTTGCTAACCTTGACATTTTTGACCGCCGGAATTTCCTGAATGCCTCTTTGCAAGGCATCATTACGAACGTTTTGGTGCTGGAAGACAAAGTAGATGGATTCATAAAAAGAAACTCTTGCTGTGGTCAGAAAAAATTTTTTTAAGGGATATTAGACGTCCTTCCAATACTCCACGAGTTTCTTGAAGAGGTAAGTGAGGAGTCACCTGATTGGCCTACAGCCTGTCATTACTGACCACCTACAAGGTATGAAGAAGACATTCGAAGAATGTTTCCAAGAGCAGGATGAGCGAGTCAAATTTTCTTCTTTCATTCATGATCCAATTTGTACTCCTATGTCTGAATGTCCCTTTATCGATGTCATGGAGAAGCTATTCCTAGAAATGTGCAGTGAACCTCTGTTGAAGAAACGACTTCTATCGATGACGCTCCGTGACTTCTGACTTTCCCTATTAAGGGAGAATAGAATGACCTGTCTGCCCTAGCAATGGAGATCTTAATTTCTTTTTTTTGTCACCACGTCCCTGCGCGAATCAATCTTCTCTCATGCTAGTTATATACAGTAAAATACAAATTCCGAGCCCGTCTTAGTATTGAAAATGACCTCCGTGTGTTCGCTTGAAAACTGAGCCACGCCAGGATCTTCTCTGTAGCCAAAGGGAGACAACTCTTTTCGTGAATATATTAAGAAGTCCTGGATTTCAGTGTTCTTATTTAGGTAAATATTATTATTGGTATAATATTATTGGTTCAGGCAGTCCCTGGTACTGAGGAGTGCCGCCAATGTTTCGCTGACTGAAGAGGGTGTCGTTGGTAATAAAGAATGAGAACCGCTGTATTAAGGGATTCCATGACTGCTTCCGATTTAGCATATAAAAGCGATGAAACACGAATTCAGGCCGCACTTTACCCCTAGTAAAAGGAGTTAAAACACAAGCGTTTCATAATTATCAGAGAATGTCGCCACGCCCCTAAAACTCTTTGGCTCCCCCAGTTTTCATTTCGGCAGTGGTTTATTTATTTATTTAATTCCTGTTCAGATGAAGTGGTTGAAAATTCAGGGTACCAAATACATTCAGAGCAACATGAACTCGTACTCCTAGAGTTGCCTGATAATTGATTATGCAGTTCATGGCGGGTATGACAAAACCATAAAAAACTCAAATTATTCAAGTCAACTCTTCTTAATTCATATGTCATTGGAGAAAGCAATGACATGAATTAAAATCTTTGAATAAAATCAACTCATTTCCTCCTATCCTTTCACAATGAAGTTAAGACAAGCTGTTGTAATATTTTGCATACCTACTTTATAATGACTTTTGTTGACCTAAATTTCAAGCTACGTCATGGGATCAGGGAGGCGGCCATTGTGCAGGAGGCATCGAGTGGCATTTTATTTCAAGTCAAAGTGCATTTATAGACTTCACGGTTCCAAGGAAGGAGTTGGAGGTGGACAGAACTGAAAACCTAAATTTTTTCTTCATCTGAGGGAAATCTACAGTTGTGTTGTAGAGTTACCTTTTTAATTCGAAATTTGTGGAAGCATACAAGTAACAACATTTACCTCCTTTCTCTGAGGGAATTGTAAGTGAGGTTGCCATGGATTTCTACTGGAAAGTTTTTCCAGCTGCACAACGTTTTCCGCCGGTAAAACAAATATGCCCCGCCGAGATAGAGAGTTTACTTGAAAGACCAATCCACTTAAGTGCACCCTAATGCAAGAAATCCATTAAACAAGTGTTTGACTTGGTCTCTGTAGAAGTGGTCGATGCTCATCAGGCTAGTAGCCTGTGTCACGTATCCAACCTAGCTCATTCCGCTCCTCCCCATGAACTATAAGCCATGACAACAGAATTTCTCTCCTTCCGTTGGGCGAAGGCATTGGTCATCATCTCTTTCTTCTATTCCTGCTTACATAGTGAGATCTCATCACATGTTATTGTCCATCGTGCTGTACATCCAGGGAAGAGATACAAGAATTTCACATTTGAAACAAAAGAAGCGAAATTCGGAACTTGCGCCAGAAGATGCATTCTTCAGAAACCTCCCTGCTATGCCTTCAACTATCATGAATCCGATGGTTCATGCCAGCTGGTTCTTAATGGGAAAAGTGACCTTGTGGAAGCGAACGGATTTGAATCCTACGCTCAGAGTGAGTCATCGACTTGAAGTACATTTGACAAATAGGATAAGGGGATAAATTCCGTTTGTCTAAAACACAGGACTGTGCCTGATGGAGCATCCAAAGATTCCGTTTGCCGCCATATCATATGAGGATTGGAGCGGAGAATATCCAGCTCCACCGGGCGGAAGGGTGGTCTTCCGTTGTCCGCAACCCGAAGGATTTTCTGATGGTTCTCAACTACAAACGGCTGAATGCTCTTCTGTGTCACATGATTCGTGGTGCAGCTCCTTCAATGAAAACACAATAACCTGTAAGAGCGTCGATCTTAATTTTATTTAGGAAGCATATATTCGACTCTCATTTTACTTTGCTCAGCACCCGCCCCCTCCCCCCTCCGCTCGCAAGTCTCTTCTGAGAATTACTCCCCCAATACGAGAACTTCCTGGATCCACTGCTGGTAGGAAGTAACTACTATTAACACGTTGACGACCAGCCTATTTTTGCTTGTCCGCCGCGTGGGACCACGCGCATTTTTTTTTGGAATTTTTATCAGTAATTACGAAATCATAATCTTCTGGAACGTTCTCAACAGTTCCAGAGGGTATTCATTGAAAATGAAATCTGCATCCTGGCGTCAGGACGCATTGTCGCCAACGTGTTAATATAATACTCACATTTGATCATATGAACACTGGCCTTTGTTTGCAAAGTATATACACTTTCATGAAATTGTCCTCTCTGCAGGAATGACATCAATTCCTTTTCGATCCAAGATTCTGTCAGACTTTTAGGCTTTTTTGCCGTTGGCATCTCTTAGATACGTTTTTACTCTTTTCAAGCAAGAGAATGATCCCTCTGTGGAGACAGCTGACACGGGCGATGGCATCTGAATCCTTAAACGCTTTGCTAGTTGATCCAATGGCTTATCCAAACCTGAGTCCCGAACGAATCGTCAAAGAGACGGCGGATTCCTTGGCAGATCATCCATGACCTAGAGTGCTTTCAACTCGTTCATCAACTAATGTTTCTCAAAGAAAGGATTTGCATCCAAGACTGATTGAAAATGCTCTCTAGAGAATGTTTTCTTGGAATGTTCAGAGAACATCCCTTGATGGAGAAAATAACTTGGTTATTTCATTGTCAGTGAATCTTACATTCATATACGTAATCACACTGTCTAAAATTTTGTAGTTCAGATACCGATATTTTAATGAATGACAACTTTTAGCTGCTTCTGCATTTTCTGACTGCCCTTAAAGGCCAGCTTCAAAATCTGTAGATTTTGAATTTGAATATCTGCTAGAAAGCCAGGTGTATGTGTCAGCGCGCGCGCTGATGGACATATTCACCTTCAAGCTTAAATTTCTCAGGAACGAGGAGAAATGTCATGATTTGTGAACGTCGACCTATTAGCGACTACTAAGATTTCTCTCCAATCACATGGTTGCATGCTACTTCTCTCTGATCTGAGGTCTTGACTGATGCTTTCTTGGAAAATGAATTCAGTAACGTTTCCCCCTGCCTGACTCCTTTCTCGCAAACTACCGCAGGCTACTTATATATTGTATATCATGTGTCAGAATCGATTCAGAGAGACATCAATCGCTTTTCTTGGAGTTCGGGTCGTCAAATTGAGGGACCTTTTTCTTGGTTTTCTATCTGGGAATCACATGAAAGGAGGAGAGGACGCACGAAAGTAAAATTGTGCAACCTTCATTCCCCTTCCCCCAGTCTCTCCTGCCAGGACGTACCTGGCACTCGCTATCCCCTTCGCCCCCCCTTCCCTTCCCTTCCGTCTATGCAGCCCGACATGAGACTGAAGCTCTCCAGCTTGGAACTAGACATCGACTCATTGGTGTTTCATCAAAAGCAGCGCCATGCTTCCCATTATTGCTAATGAAGTTTTTTTTGCGTTGACAAGCGGGAGCGAGTGGGGTAGGTGGTTCGCGGGGTCTTTTGCCTCCACCCCCCCCCCCTCCCGAAATGATTTAAAAACTTTGAGAACCACTGGCTTAGAGATCCGTCCAAAGAACATATCTTCATGGAAAGCAGCAACTCTATCAGGGAGCTGTAGGTGAATAGGTAATATATACTTTCCTAAACTTTCGTAAAAGTTACGAAAATTTTAACGCTCGCTGAATGCAATTGACACCACAGAAATGTGAAGCACTGTCAGAACAATACATTTGTAGGCGGCTCTGACGTGATCGTAAGTTACTATTCATCACAAACATATCGCCAGCGTGTTTGAGGTTGTACTGACTCTTTTGACTCCTCGTTAATAATATAATGAATTTATTGCGACAATTACTGTCAGATGCTGAGAACCAGTATTGAGTGAGAACAATATTGACAATAATCAGAAATGGAATATTGTAACGGTGTTTGAACTTCTATTACGTACAAGAGTTACTGAGCAAGGGATACAGAATTACCTATAACTGAATGGTTATTAACGTGGGGTGGGACGACGTCCTACACTCTCTCTCAACTCTCGATCTAATCTCTCTCCTTTCCACACACTCACACCCTTTCTAGCTTCTGTAGCTCGGGCGGTCTTTTATGATCCTTTCTTCAAAACATGCTTGCAAGCACATCTGTCCGACCCGATTAGTAAGGGGATTCGTAATGGGTTGCTCCTACACATTTGAATTCTTCGGACGGGGTTTTTTGGAAACGATCCTCCTGTCTGAAACTGATTGAACGGCGAAGTGACTCATCTGTGACGCGGACCTTTCATTGAATCGCTTTTCTACGAGTACCCCGATGTTCACTCTCAACTGTTTTCTTTTTTAGATGTAATAACAGCTCGCTTCACCGGTTAGCACATTAGATCAAAGTATTACCAAGCATTTCATATGGATGAATGAAGTCCATTTTTTCCATTTCCATCCCACGTCTGAAGTTTCCATGAGGCACCGCGAAATGATCCATTGCTTTTTAATATTTTTGAGGCAAACACCGAGGAATGGAATTTGGAATGCCACTAGCATTCCAAATATAAATGTCCAATTTCATCTTAATAATTGGAATCCTCCAATGAGGTGTTTCCGCTTTGAAAAGTGCAAGCTAACTAAAAACAGCAATTTACGATGTACCACTCATCTGCCGCAAAGTGATGACCATAAGCAAGATGATGACCATATATTCATACACCTGTAAAATGTCGGAAGACATCACAAGGTAGGGACTGTTTCGAACATCTCACCGATTCCTTCTCACGGCATTGGGCTAATCCATTAAAGGGACATACTTTTGCACTTAATGCAAACTCCTACCCTCAGTTGAACAGTCTGGCTGGATAAAAATTAAATTATGTTCCACATATGTTTGCATTGATTGTTATTATTCTACAGCCGTTTATAATTTGCAGGTGAATTACTGCATAAGTATCCAGAGTGTCGGTTGACAGAGAAGGGAAGAGAATACATCGGGAAGGTGAGTAAGACGGAATCGGGAAAGGAATGTCTGAGATGGGACACTCAACCTTATGGAACAC
Source organism: Darwinula stevensoni (assembly GCA_905338385.1). NCBI lineage: Eukaryota > Metazoa > Arthropoda > Ostracoda > Podocopida > Darwinulidae > Darwinula > Darwinula stevensoni. The sequence continues at coordinate 30,493 of CAJPEV010002981.1, read as the reverse complement.
CAGATGACTTTCTGAAATTCGTCACGTATTCTGAGCACTTTTCTAACCTTGATACCTGGTCTCACCACAACTACTGCCGCAACCCCTCCGGAAAGGAGAGGCCATGGTGCTTCGTGAAGGACGATGAGGTCCAATGGGAACATTGTGACATCCCCATGTGCACGGATCCGGGTAATTCTTCCATTTTAGGCTCCTTGTCATTTTTTGTACCCGCATAGCTTCCTGATTGTCTAATTTATGTAAACCATCGCGACTGACTGAGTGACATATTCAAACCGTGTTCTAGATAAAATGGAAGGACTAGACTTTGTAGGAAAGTACCTATTGGGATGCTGAGTCCAGGAAAATTCCGAGTTTGGAGGTAAATGCACTGGGGGCACAGACTTTGAGGGGAAAATCTTTACGTTTTATGCACCTAAATGTGTGGTCCCACAGGGACCATACTTTTTTTTTACTGCAGGGATTTCCGAAAATTTTCGCTCCCAGAATATAGTGAGACAAAAATTGAAACTTAGCACCAAAGTAACCTGTCCAGATCCAAATCTGGAAAATGAACTCTTCTATCGAGATATCGATATTTGAGGCATGCTCTTGGAGAGACATTTTCCAATTAAATTTTTTTATTTCGATAAAGTGGAAGATATATATAAGAGAAACCCCTTTAAGATTCACTAGAAAAAGTTATTCCAAGGAAACTTGCTTTTGTTAATTATATTTCAACGCCACGGAAATTTTTATTGACACAGCACGTTTCCAAGAAAGGCTCACTCTAAAATAGTTCTAGCTCATATAGAGAGCTAAAATACCATTCAGATGTACCTCTCGAAGTATGACTATACGAATGAACCAAAGATCCAAAGTTCGCCGGCCAATGAAGTCACATGATAAGAAGTAACTGGACAGAGCAATAATTATACCTATGGACATGGAGTTTCAACAAATAGGAGATGTGGATATTCCAAATGAATTAATTTCATCCAAGATTATAGAGCGACAAAGGCGGGACCATGACCTGACTTCGATGATCGACACGATTTCGAAACGTTGTCACGTTTCGAAATCATGCTTTACAGTTTTCCAATGACTTTTTGAGGCTACCACGTACATGCGTTTCAAAAGATCCTTTTTGGTTCTTACAACTTCCGGATCATGGTCACTTTTTGTGGAGAGGTAAGAAGTTGCAAACAAACGAAATTGATTGTTTCATGAACAGACCCTCCAGAGTGCAAGATAACTCAACAGGGTGGTGAATACATAGGAAGGAAAAACGTGAGCCATTCAGGATTCCCATGCAAACCTTGGGGAGAAAAATGGAGAACCACAATTCCTGGAATTGGGACGTTCTTCATACCTGCATTTCCGGATTACAAAGAAAATGAGGAAACTCACAACTTCTGTCGCAACCCTGATGGAAACGTCGCTCCTTGGTGTTTGACTGAAAAGGTTTTAGAATACTGTGACATTCTCTTCTGCGAGATCCATGAAGTTCAAGTTGGACCCGAGGGGAATGTGCATCCCGAATGCAGACTGACGGAAAAAGGAAAGGAATACGTGGGGACAAAGGATGTGACTGAGACGGGAAAACCTTGTCTCGATTGGGAATCTCAGCTGTATGGCATGCCATGGGATTTCTTCAATCAGAAAATGTCATATTCTGACCACTTCATATATTTGAACCCTAAAATCCACAAGAATTACTGTCGGAACCCTGCTCTGTACAGGGAAAAGCCATGGTGTTTCGTCTCTGATCCAGACATCAAATGGGAATACTGCAACATTCCCTTCTGTCAGAACCTCGGTGCGTCCCTCAATTCAATCGTGATGAAATAAGCTGCTTCACAACTTGAGTGCAGTTTCATTCTCTTTTAGAGTCGCCCGAATGCAAGCTGACGCGAAGCGGCGGTGAATATGTTGGAAGACGGAATAGGTCCATAACAGGATTTCCGTGCCAACATTGGCTGGCATTTATTCCAAATGATCCCCCTCGAATGATCGATTTATTGTCAGCATTTCCAGATGAACTTGATGGGAGCCACAACTACTGCCGCAACCCTGATGACATTAGCCACGGTCCATGGTGTTATTTATCGTCAAATGAGAGAGACCCCGAATGGGAATATTGCGATGTTCCTTTTTGTCCTCGGACAGGAGAACGATGCGATATTCGTGTCTCGGGAAATTGCATAAGTGGGTCTTCTTTCTTTATTTCCTTGAAGATCTTCGGATCGTACACAATCATTCTCCCTGCCTTCGTAGAACATCATTCCAAAAATTTTCCTCCCTTTTTCATGCGATACATTCCGCCATAGCTTCTTTTTAAACCAGGTCCAAAGGAGTGCAAAGTTGACCGAAAAGGAGAGAAGTATATCGGAACGAAGAATGTGACGAAATCAGGTTACCGTTGCCAGCAGTGGATGAGCAGGTCACCCAATGATTTTTTAGGGGATGAGGCCTATACGGAAGCTAAATCATTCCCGGACGACTTATATCCTTCTCACAACTTTTGTCGGAATCCTGATGGATCGTGGAATGGGCCTTGGTGCTATAATGGAGAAGGATTTGATCCTGAAAGTGATGACTGTGATATCGAGCTTTGTTGAAGAGTTTGATTCTACCAGAGAAAAGGTAAATTTTCATCAATTTGAGGTAGCTATTTCATAACATTGATGCCAGTCTGAATGAAAATAATGATATGGTGTCCTTCCCTACCGCTAGAACATATGTTGTTCATCTGCGCCTCCCCTCATTTACAGGTGTATGACAGACTTATTCACGAATGGGAAAATGTGCTTTCATCATGTCCTTTTCCCCACATTGCTAATAGAAGATACCAGGCCCTGTGAGAGTGAGACCCAAATGTTACAATTTAACAAATGACTTTCCTTTTTTTGTCGGTTTCCTTAATGAGAGTGAAGCGAAGTCGATCTTTCATCTATCCATGGACTCCATACCATACCACGACCATACCAACGGACTGACTGTTGTGCATGAAGTGAACGAAGTTGTGAGATGTGCTTCAATGCGACACGTGTTTGAAGTAGTTCCTTTTTCTCCTGCACGTCGGATCCATTTGACCTCATGCATTTCAGTGACGCCTCGGATAGGAGAGGCCTCTTCGAAGACTTATCATGGTATCAGAACCTCCAGTAGGCCTGGATATTATCGTCATTTTTTGGTCATGTATGAATCGACTTAGTAATGTCAATGTGTACTCATTGGTCCCATTTATAATCGGTGAGTCGTATACCCTCGTATGTCCCCGATGTATCAACGTAACCTTCTGACCGCATTGAAGAAAGGCTGTATATATTGTGCAATACTTTTTCCTGATATTACGTAGTTCATTATTTATTTTTCATTTTTTTACTTTCAGCTTTGTCTGTAACCTAACCGTAGAGACGACGTTTGTCATCGTCAAACCGTCTAGGCTTCTGCCGTGCTTAGCGCAATTTCGTGATCATGTTAATCCTTGCCGCCGGAGTAATTCCTTCAGCTCAAATCTAAGGTGTATCACGGTGAACTATGCTTGCATGCTCTTCTACCCGCATAGCAGTGACACATTGCCTGTTGGTCGCACGTGTTCGCGAAATAAATTCATGGATTTAAGAATGGTTCCAGCTGTTCAGCTTCTTCTGTTTGAGTTTGGAGCAGTAGATTATAAGCCAGCTTGGTTGCCCTAATTTGGATTTTTTGGAGTTCTTCTAATCGTTTCTCTTTAGTTAAATTTTAAATGGGTGCACAATATGCAATTTTGGACTACTGAATTATTCCTGAATATGAAGTATTTCATTTTTCGTCAATCTCCAGTGATGGCATGTGATGGATCTTGTGATTTTATCCTCTTATAACTGTCATTCCTCAGTTTATGAAAGTAATATGCACGGTTTTCTTTCTCTTGCAGGTTTTTTCCAAGAAATGTTGCTGTCTGTTGTATGGTAATAGTTTTCCCTTCTAGTTGCAACTTTCTTCTTTTCCTGTTGCGGTGTTTATTTGTGAACGTCATTGCTGTCGTCTTGCATTTCCTGATTTTTATTCTCTATGTTTGGCAATATCTGTGGAGGTTTTCACTCTCTTCTACTCAGTGCTTGATTTTGGTTTGGTCACTGTATCATTGAGCTATGTCGCCAGCGTATTGGGACAAAGACCACGTGTGAAGGCTTTCTGGGATATCATTCACATATATGTTGCACCGTAGTATAAAACAGGTAAGTTTCTCGGGTGAGGCAATGGTGGAGCAATGGAGGTTTAATTTCTCTCCTTTTTTAAATAACCTTAATTTCATTAGAATTAGCCGCAGGTTACCAAAGTTTTACATGAGGACTTAGTGAATATAGATTATCGTTTAATTATCGAGTTCAGGATGATTTGCATCATCCATGTAGCTCAATAAAAACGATTGGAAATTAATTTGAGTATGAGTCGACTGCGATAACGAGTCGGGATTGGGAAATCAATGAGGATAGGATGCTTTTCCTAACTTTTCGAATATATTTTCGACCTTAAAGCCAAACTCACTTCCACGAAGCATTACTCAAATAATTCTGATACGCCCTTCTGTTACGCTCGGTTCTATTTGATCCAATTGCGATTCGAGTGTATTTTTCAACATGGGTTACACCATCTTTGACCTTAGAACTAGCTGCCAGAGCACTTGCCCTTGAGAAGTGTTGTGATTCTTAAAGTCAAGTGGTCTTCCAGTTTTGGGATAGTGCGGATTTAATATGATTTAGCCCACCCGGGTCGCCGTGGGACTTCTTGTTGGGTTACAACCTCTTGGAGTATTTTCGTTGCTTGCGCTTTTGTTGCTGCGTTAGCCTTGGCATATCTCTGTTGTTTTTGGAGACGGTATGAAATGCATAATGGAATAAAGCCTCTCTTGTCTATGGAAATCTGAACTTTACATATCGCATGCAGAAAACGGAATGTTGCATTTTCCTGACATGGCATGTGCACAGTGTGTTAGTGAACACGCTAATAATGTTCAAGAGGTGTTGACTTGTTCAGCAAAAAACAGGTATAATACCATCACAACTCCTACTTCGCAAGCGAGCACCACATTACTTTGTAACGTTTCTTTTGGATGCCAGGATATTTTATGATATGGTGGACACCTTGGCCTATAGCGCAAATGTGCTGTGGACTGCAATGAAGCCGAGATGGCACGAGAACAAATTCTTCAAAAGAAGATTGTTCACTGAAGAATTGGCATCCAGATCATTCGTCCATTACTGGAGATGTGATTTTCCACGCACACTGTCCTTCGCTACCGTCGTCATTTCTGCGCGACTGCCAGGATCAGTGCTTCAAAGCCTTTACGCGTCGTTTCTGTGCGTTTCATTTGGAGTTGAGGGTACTTCGGTCGAAACAACGGGCAATGAGTGAATTTTCCTTCTTTTTTTTTATAAGCTTGAAAACGCGAAGTCATCGAACAGCACATCATTTCCCCCCCTTTTTTAAATCAAACGATGCGATTATATATGAGTTTTTTTTCTTCTTCGGGGCAAAGCCCTCAAAAAGAACCCTGACTCGGATTGCGATGATGCAAACAATCGACTGCCAGGTACGCTTTGGTCTTCAGGGTGCTAATGTATTTTTATTTATTAAAAACGGGTTCTTGGTATTTTATTTAAAGAACAAGTTTATTTTCGCAAACGTATCCAACTGCACTTGAAAACAATCGTTTGACCTCGAACCATTAAATGATCCCGCGTGGTAAAAATTCCATGAATTTATTCTATCGACATATTGTCCCCTCTACCGTGCACCGATAAATCCAAGTCTCGCCTTGAACTTCCCCACCCCACAAAAATTTGGAAAAAATTACTCTTTTCCTTGATAATCTGACCATATTGGTGCGTGTCGAAAACACGTTCGAATCTGGACCGAATTCGCTATGTGGCCTTGATCGGTCACGATTATCGTCATGGCGATCGTCACTGATTGGCCGTGATCAGTGAAGATGCCATCTCGGAATCTGGGTTCGGCGAGCATCGATTTCCTTAACTTCTATTCGGCCAGTTTGAAGATAATTTAGCCGGAAAATATGTATTTAAGTCTGGCCGTATGGAAATTTGGCTTCCATCTAGACCCAGCACTCTCAGAAGCGACGGCGACGGGTCAACCCATACAAAACGTTACCCTCTCGTTCGCCCAATTTTTTTTTTACCGCTTTTCCCCCTGATCCCTTGAAGGGTCTTCTAACTGGTTGAAAGAGGGGAGAAAACCTGTTGTCGCCTCTGTTTCTCCATTCGACTTTACTTAGGTAAAGGGAAAACGCGATCGGTCGATCGCGAGTTAGTGCAAGTCGCACCCTTCCACACGGCGGGCGAATCCAAGATTCCAGTCTTAGCCACTCCCACGACCTGCACGGCACAGAGAAAATTTCTGGGAGAAAAGGGGAGAAAAGGGGAAGGTCAAGGATACTCTGCTGTCAGAAAGGATTCATGAGATTCCGTGGTGAATTGCTTCGCGGGTCATTCCTTCTCTTCGCTCCAGGAGACGGTGGATGTCCTCGCTGTCGTCAACGGAGTCGCCCGAGACGACCGCCCGGCGAAGACGATCATTCCCGAATGCACGTCGAGCGTCCCCTGACTCGCCTTGCAACGTGTCGAATTTCGACGCGGATTTCTTTCCCCATCCCGATGTTGTCGGTGCTAAGGAGCAACCGTGCGGAAATCTCTTTTTGGGCAGCCGCGACAACCACCGGACGAAAGTCCTCGAGCGTCACGACTTTCCGGTTCTCGAGGATCGTGACACTCCGAGGTGCGTCGGGATCGAATCACCGGTGCATGAAAGCCATAGTAAGGTCAGGCAGAGATCAGACGATAGGGCGTTCGGTCGGGCTTTTCCCGTTTCGATTCTTGGAAAAGACTTCCAGACGTTTAGGACGAAGAGCGGGGCAACCGGCTCCGCACGGAAGAAAGCCTGCAGCGGTGCGCTCGCGTTCGATATCCGAGTGCAGAAAGATGGCTTTGAAAGGCATCCTAAGCAGCATGTTTATGTTAATTTTATGTAAAAGGAATGTAAATTTTTTGTCCATTTTATATCATCGTTTTTATCATTTTTNGGGGGGGGGGAGGAGATGAAGAATTGTGCGCCTCAGCATTGTTCATTTTGGCAGCCAGGACATAAGACGCTTACTTCAAATGAGAAAGAAGAAGGAACATAATGTGACGGATGAGGATGACATCGAGAGGGTCGACTGCTTGTCCCTAGTTCGGCGGTGTAGTGGCGGCACACCTGACCAGGAGGCCAGGGTTCAATTCCCGGCCGTTCCTAGGCTTTTTTTTCGGCCTCTCATGCCGTCTGTCGTCCGTCTCCAATGTCCATTTCCGTAACATTAATTTAGGATTGGAGCTGCCGAACTAGAATGGGGAAAAATGCGAATGCGATAAAAAAAAATGTTTTTCCGTGCAGTAAATGCTTCATTTTTCGCTCCTTCCAAATGGACGAGACAGCTAAATGCTTGATGTCGGTTCCCCCCCCCCCCCTCCCGTCCAAAAAAAAAATTCAACATGGTGCTTCTAAGGTCTCCGATCTTATGATAGCAAAAGCATATCATGGCGTAGCTATCCTGATTTTCTTTGATTCATGGCGAACCACCGTACAGCCGCTGCTTCGTCTTACATAGTACGTCATTGCAGAGTTCTTGCTTGGCCTGATGATGCATTTGCAATCAGCACTAGACGGCGTGACTGATTCCTGTTCCTGGTTAATTTCGGTCAACGCTCCGACACAGAGACGATGCCATTAGTTCTGTGATTTACCGCCATGTCCAAATGAAGCATTTGCAGGGTCACATTAGGGGGCAAATGCGGGGTCGTCTCAGCACATGGATGAACCTCTGCAAAGAACGAGAGATCGAACCATTCTTAAAAGAGCAGAAAACAGCTGAAAATCGAAAATAAGTCGACACCAATGAAATATTGAAATACTCCATATGGAGCTTTTCTCTCCGCAAGTTGCCTAAGAGGTGCTGGGGTGCCACACGATCAATCACATGAGGAGTGTGCCCCATTCCACACATGCAAACATGCAAACATAACAAGTGGTCTGAAGATGGTGAGGGGAAACATCTCTCGTTTTTATACTGAAAAAAACTAGATTCACTGGAAAATTTTTTCTCTAAAGACTCTATGAAATGGATTTTTTCTCTCGTCCCGCATTGCAGTGATTAATCGAAAACAGCAGGCACAAGGATCGAATTCGTGCAAATCTTACTTCAAGGAAATGCGGAATTGCAGGATGAATTGGGGCAAGACCGGGTGGGGGAGGGGGGGTTGGCTGGAACTCCGTGGCTCTCCACTTTTCCAAAACTCCATCTTTCTCTTCTATTCCTGCTTACTCGGTGTGATCTCAGCAGATGTTATTTTCCATCATGCTGCACATTCAGGGAAGAGATACGAGAATTTCCCTTTAGAAACCAAAGAAGCGAAATTCGGAACTTGCGCAAAAAGATGCATTCGTCAGACATCCCCCTGCTATGCTTTCAACTATCGTGAATCCGATGGTTCATGCCAGCTTGTTCTCAATGGCAAAAGTGACCTCGTGGAAGCGAACGGATTTGAATCCTACGTTCAGAGTGAGTCATCGACTTGAAATACATATGACAAAATGGCCAAGGGGATGAATTCAGTTTGTCTAAAACACAGGACTGTGCCTGACGGAGCATCCAAAGATTCCGAGCGCCTCAGTGTCCTTTCATTTCAATTATCGCTACTTCCGATGAAATCTCACTCGTTTTTAGAATGTAAAATTTTCTACACTTTCATGCCGTATGCCTTCGGTCTGCGTTGGAAACTCCTTTGGAAACCGACTCGCAAATTATGATTCGATACACCATTGACAAACTAATGCGTACATTCCTTTCTTTTAATTTGCAATGTACAAGGGCATTGTGCACGACTAAAGCATGTCGGAAGTTCTTAGCGCTTTTTACTGAAAAATATAACGAGCGATCGCAATATGATGGCCTCCGACGATACCTACCCTGAGCTAAGGTTACATGGTGCAGCGCGATAACATAGGCCCGGAGACAAACCGGAGGCGTCGCCGATCTTCTTTTGCACTTCGGGGGACTTTGGCGTCTTCCTACGTGGTGACGTTTTCGCTCTCGGCGTGGTGCACCGAGGAGCTCTGGTTCGTCACGGCGTCGCATTCGAGTCTCGTTTGCTTAAATTCCAAAACGTTACCATAACTTTTTCTTGGGGAAAGTCCAGGCACAGAACTAAAAACATTTGGAACGCATTTCTAGTACATGAAGAGGAGATTCGCAAGAGCTGCGTTGGTGCCGATTGCATGAACTTATTAGATGGTGAGGGTATTACTTCCCAAACATTGTCAAAACGTTGTTCAGGCCAGTTGAAAATATCCTGAGGAACCCATCACTATCAATTCTTCAAGCGCATGCATTTATAGAAATCACTCTGTCCCCCATCATCTCGTTTCCATGCAAGCACTCTTCTCTAGTTCAGTTTCAGTCGGCACCTCTTAGGAGGCACATCTCGTGACTGCCGCAATGGCTCGGGAACCATCCAATCAAGCTGAGCAGGGATTGAGCCCTGCGACATCCTCCGATCCTGGATCGATTCGGCACTCGGGTCGATCGAGACCCACACTTGCGATTTCCAATCCTGTTCTCTGGGTTTCCTTTTTTTTCCGGTCTCGTCGAAAGAGACGGAAAGGACTTCACGTTTTAGGGGGGAAATCGGCTGGAAGGTCCCATCTTTCTCTCCTACGATTATATTACTTTTCTTAAACAAGTCATCATTTACTTGAGTAAGTACGTGAAAATTTATTCAGTAAATGAATTAAAGTTTGAATTAATGAATTAATGTAACCCTTGCTAATTTCCCAGACATTGAAAAAGTGTTCGACACTGTATGACACGACGAACTCAAACAGAAACTCTTAGAAATCAATGCATCACAAATAATTAGTGCAACATCAGAACTCAGCAAATAGTGCAACATCAGAACTTTTTGTGCCGCTAGCAGGAGTGCCACAAAGAGGTGTTATCTACCGTCAACGATTGTTGCGCAACACATACGTGAATAATATCTCAGAAATTTTGCACTCTAAGTCCCAATATGCTGACAACAAAGGTCCATGGTGCAATGACCAAACCAGAATCAAGAACAGAGTACAACAAGATTGATGAAAGATCCTCAGATGCTGCTTAACATAGATAATGAAAATAACGAATCCAAAACCACGTCAATGATGTTCACAAATAAAAACTTTCCATAGGAAGAAGTATAAAGGTCCAACTAGAAAGGAAAACTATTACCATAGAAGGGACTGCGCAATTTCTTTGAAGGGATCTGCTAGAAAACGGTAATCTTAAAAAACATTTCCATAACTCAGGAATGATGGCTATTAGAGGATAAACATCACAAGATCCGTCACATGCCCTCACTGGATATCGACAGAAAACACAATATATCATATTTACAAACATTTGACTAGATCCGAAATTGAATATTGTGCACCCGATTAAATTTCAGCTGAAGACAATATATTATAAATCCTCCCAGAAATCCTAAAAAAGGTATCCAAGCTAGCCTGCCAAGTGCTGCTGCAAAGTAAAGCAGAAGAAGTTGAACAGCTGAAACGATTCATAATTCTTCTTACTTAACACGTATGACCAAAATACATTGTCACTGCTATGCGGGTAGGAGAACATGCAAACATAGCCCACCATTATGAACTTTTGGAGGTTCTGTCCTGAATGTCCACCGCCTACAGGAGGTTCTCATACCGTGTCTACGAAGAGGTCCCTCCTTTCAGAGACATCATCCAAATGCATGAGATCAAAAGCATCAGTCGATAGAAAATGGGAACCACATCACACACACGTCCCCTTGGAGCACATTTTAACACCTCGTTCGCTTGATGCGCCAGAAGCCATTCCGATGTTATCGACCTGGAGTCGATGTGCAGGTGAATGATCGACTTCCTTTCACTCTCTTTGAGGAAAACGACCAACAAACGAAAACCCAAAACTGAAACATCAGGTTCTCACTCGGATCTTCCAAGAGAAATATAGGGAAAAGGACGTGATGAAAGGACTCATTCCCTTTCATGAATGTGTCTGTCATAATGCATGTGCCAATGAGGGGAGGCGCAAATGACCAATATGTGTTTTAGGGCAGGTGAGGACATCACATCATTATTTTCGTTCAGACTGGCATCAAATGTTACGAAATTGCTACCTCAAGTGGATTCAATGTTTCTTTTCTCTGATAGCATCGAACTCTTCAGCATGAATTGATATCACATTCTTCCATTGCGGGATCAGTTCCAGCTCCATTATAGCACCAAGGCCCGTTCCACGATCCAGTAGGATTCCGACAAAAGTTGTGAGAAGGATGCAACTCGTCCGGGAATGATTCGAATTTCATATACGGATCTTTTTTTGATATGTCATTAGGTGCAACACTCATCCACCGCTGGCAAGGGAAACCTGATTTCGTAACATTCTTCGTTCCCATGTACTTCTCTCCTCTTCGGTTTCTTTTGCACTCCAATGGACCTGGTTTGAAAAGAAGCATTGGCGGTATTTAATCCACGAAAATGGGAGGACAATTTTTGGAATGAAGTTCCACGAAGGCAGGGAAAATGATTGTGTGCTATCCGAAGATATTCAAGAAAACAAAGAAAGACCCACTAATGCACACTCCCGAGACACGAATATCGCATCGTTCCCCTTCTTTCCTGGGACAAAAGGGAACATCGCAATATTCCCAGTCCTGCCTGTTGGGGGATTTTCTGAGAAAACACCATGGACCATGGGCATTGTCAGCAGAGTTGCGGCAAAAGTTGTGGTTTCCATCAATTTCATCAGGAAACTTTGATAGAAAGTCAATCGAAACGTGACCATTTGGAAATTGAGCCAACCAGTGTTGGCACGGAAATCCCGAAATGGTCGTATTCTGCCTTCCGACATATTCACTGCCGCTTCGCGTCAGCTTGCATTTGGACGGCTCTAAAAGAGAAGGAGACTGCGCTCAAGCAATGAAGCAGCCAATTTCATCACGATTGAATTGAGGGACGCACCGAGGTTATGACAGAAGGGAATGTCGCAGTATTCCCACTTGATGTCTGGGTCAGAGACGAAACACCATGGCCTTTCCCTCTGCAGAGAAGGGTTCCGACAGTAATTCTTGTGGATTCCTGGGTCTCCATAGATGAAGTGATCCGAATATCCCATTTCCTGATTGAAGAAATCCCATGGCATGCCATACGGCTGAGATTCCCAATCAAGACAAGGCTTTCCCGTCTCAGTCACATCCTTTGTCCCCACATATTCCTTTCCTTTCTCCGTCAGTCTGCATTCGGGGTACTCGTTCCCCTCGGGTCCAACTTGAATTTCTTGGATCTCACAGAAGGGAATGTCACAGAATTCATAGCCCGGATTTTCTTTTATTAAACACCAAGGAGCGCCGTTTCCATTAGGGTTGCGACAGAAGCTGTGTACCTTCTCAGTTTCTTTGTAATCCGGAAATGTCGGTATGAAGAATGTCTCCATTTCAGGAATTGTCATTGTCGTATTTTCCCACCAAGGTTCGCATGCATATCCTGAATGGCTCACGTTCTTCCTTCCAAAGTATTCACCACCCTGTTGAGTTATCTTGCACTCTGGAAGTTCTTTGCATAAAACAGTAGATTTCGGTTAGTGTAATTTGGGGGAATATGGTCGTACAAAATGAAACCCGGATTAAAAAAAGGCCCATCAAGGCCGAATTGGACGTTTACAATGTTTCTAAAATACTGATTCATGTCTCCTTTACTAAATCCCAGCAAGGCACAGGTTTTTCCAGGAACGTGTGAAATATGCTGGAACATGCTGAGTACTTTTAAACATAATAATGGAGACTCAGCTATTGAAAGAAACATGAACTACATTGAGGACTAGCAAAGAAGTCGAAATCATTACCTGACGCAAGGACCTGCTGTGGAAAGCAGGATAGAAGAGCTTATTTTCTTTTCTTTATTTCTTTGTTTTTGTTTCCAATATGTTTGAGATGTTGGTAGGCGTGTTTCCGGTCCGATTTCAAACGATAATTAGTTGGGTTGTCAGCTGATTGGAGAGATGTAAAAATTCGGAATTTTTAGAATTCTCAGATCAAATCCTGTCTGTCCCAGTTCAAATTCCCCCTGAATTTCGGAAAAATCCTGGAGGATTTTATTTGGACCGGGCGCGCTCTGCATGATTTCGTGGTTGGGGATACGGTATCAACAATCTAACATGGTGAAAGGAGTCGAGATTCTTGTTGAAGGGCTGCATCTTTATTTACATACGTGGGTGGGCACTTGGTGGGCATCGTTGACTTTTCTCCTTTATTCGTTCCACGGCAGCCTTTGAGTTTCATTGTAACTGGGCTGAGATAGTGTTCGCGGCCACTTTAGGGGTCTATTGATTTGTTGGCGCATTGGAGGCAAGTCTGCTAACAAGCTCCAATTCTGCCGGCTTGAATGAATGAAGTCGGCGTTTTCAACTGTCTCCTGAAATCTTTATCAGGGAGTAGATGAGTATCAATGGCCGGCAGTGAAGTTTTTTCTTTATGGCCGTCATGAGCAGATGCCTGAACTGATCGAAGCATCCAGGCTGCAGTGGACATGGTCGTCCATTATCATCGATCGTTTTCTTCACGGCTTAGATGAACCCGGGATAGTGAGGCAACCACTGATTGCAGTGTGACTTTGAGACACTGAATATGTCGAATATCTCTCGAGATAAATATGCAGCATGGCTGGCCTGAATTCTCCTCTCTATGGGCCCGTTATCAAGTGCCTCCTGCGACTCCAGTTTTATGATGGTGGGGGTGCCTAGACGCGCAGCCCCTACCAAAGGCGAGTCCTCTACATTATGAACTCCCTATGGGACTTGGCCATTGGCCCTCTGCTCTGGTAAGCAAAACTCGCGATGGAAACTCCTCGAAGGAACATTAGGCGAATTGAATTAGTCAATTAATTACGATGATATGGTTTAGGTACGGAAATCTTTCGCGATATATTCACCTGCATTAAATTCCTCAGATAACATATATATCATATATTATAATCAGCGAGTGATGAGGGCATATAAAAGAGGACGAGGATGGATTTAATGGAATAAATACCAGTATCGGTGCACATGGGGATATCACAATATTCCCATTGAACATCTTCGTTCTTGACGAAACACCATGGCCTCTCCCTTCCGGATGGGTTACGGCAGTAGTTCTTGTGAGACCAGGTATCCAGGTTGTAGAAGTGCAGAGAATAAGGTAAAAATTTGAGAAAATCATCGGGTGTTCCGTAGGGCTGAGTGTCCCATCTCAGACACTCCCTTCCTGATTCCGTCTGACTCACCTTCCCGATGTATTCTCTTCCCTTCTTTGTCAACTGGCACTCTGGATACTTATATAGCGTCTTACCTGTAAATTGTAAACTACTGTGGAAGAATAACAATCAATTTGAACAAATGGAACATAATTTCATTTTCATCCAAATATACAATGTTGAACTGAATGTAGGAGTTTTCGTAAGGCGCCAAAGTAAATACCTTTGATGGATTGGCCCAATACCGTGAGTAGGAATTGGGGATGAGCCCGAATCTGTCCCTACCTAGCAATGTATTCCGATATTAAATACTGAAGTACATATTGTTTATGGTCTTCATTTATAGTATATGAGTGGCACATTTCAATGTGCCACTCGTGTACTACGAAGTGTGATACTCATACTTCATCAGTAGCACATGCTACTGATGGAGTTATGCATTGTTTGACAAATTATGTTGTGTACCCACTGACACAATCATGGGCATCCTTCAACTAGTGTATCTTTCTTGGCAGTGGAAACGCAAAATGTCCACCACATAACCTCATGTCCTTAGGTCTTGGTGATTATTCATATTCCTATCAAAGGATTATTCCTTAGGCTGCACCGGTGGCAGGATTAGGTAGGTGGGTCGATGGCCGATATTTTCCACATAGCCATCGACCGGTGCCAATTGTGGCTTGTAAAGAAATAAAAAAGTGGCTTGAGTAAATTAAAATCTGCCTAATTGGAATCCATGTATTACCTATCACTAGGCTTTCCTGAAACAATAGAGATCATTTTTGGTCTTGCCCAGCCTGTTCGTCTCTCAATGCTTCTGTCCGTGGTTAGCTTGCTCACCATTGCTGCAGTTGAGAGCATTTAGTGGCATCCCTAACAAAAGTGTAGCGTAAATGGAGATGCCATGATTTCCCGTTCTTTCCACTTCTTTCCACTGCCAGTTCCTATAATACGGCTGTGATGTAATTCGATCGATATTTTTGTCTGGGAGAGGCTGGGCGGAGTGGATTTTAATGAAACAGGAGGGCTAGCGCCAAGGCGCGTGAACATCCTCATGTTATTTTTTGTCGGCTTTGCTCGTTCCCTTGGCATCAGCATCGACACCATTGCAATGGGTCGATGGCCGATGGTCCCGATAGTGCAACACCGGCGGGAAAGAACGGTGGTAGCCGAGACATCGGTACAGTCCTATTTATTTCCTAAGGTGTTACTTATGATACAGAGGCTTATAGTGATTCATTCAATCGGAAACATTGCCCTGTTCAGAAGCACAGATACTTCAGTTAGTGAGTTCAGTGAGTTAGTGATATTCTTTGGTTTTTTTCATATCTTTAATGAAAGTGTTTACAGGGTGCTACAAAGTCCACATCATCTCATCTTTTAATTTCCTTTTTGACATCTCTATTTAGATTTGAGGAGCAATCTCAATGAAACACTTAAAACCAGGGCTTCAATTATTTCATAACCGTTGTGCTTTACATTATACTTCTGTTTTTCCATTTTCAGCAAATAAAAAATAATGTTAGCCCTAGTTTTTCAAATTGTACCTAGTAAAAAATGAAAAAGGAAGAAGGAGTAAAACTAAAGCCTCCATAACCTGTCATGATGAATTTTGCGTGCATTTGTTCTGTGCCCTCTACTGATATTCCTCTTAATGTTTAGTAACTAAGAATGAGGCTCGGAAGAAGGAGCCGGTAAACCGGCTGCTGTATATCTCCAGATTCCTTAAATGCCAATGAATGGTTATGTGGAAGTTTCCATCCCATACTGGATAACTTTCCACGTACAAGCCGAAGGAAGGTAGTCATTCTAATAAATAAATTTCTTGAAAGATGTAACATAACTCAAGGGGACTCCCAGCAATTATTGATCATTGCATGGAGAGAGTGTGGTTCCCATTGTCAACTAAGTCTTTTCCGTTATTCCGTGATTTCCGAATTGGGGTAAAGCAGACTCGCAAAAGTTCTCTTGTTTAAGAAAACCGTTTTACCGGGCCACGATATCGATTAAATTTACTGCAACAGCGGAGAGCGAGGAAGTCTCAATTTCCACGAATTCGGCAATAAATTTACTCCAGGTTCGTTGGAGTTCGGTCAAAGGCAGACAACTCCAATTTTTTTGGTCTCTTCGTTGCGGATGAGTCTCTCGGCTCAGGTAGTTGTTAAAGACAGCTAAAAAAGGATCAATTAGCTTCAGGTTTCGAGAACGCATCTCTTGAGTTCGTGAATGCTCTGAGACTTAACAAAAAAGGAGCCATAAATACCCTGCTGCATTGGAGCTTTGAAGGCAAACTTTCACGCTATCACACGATAGGGAATAAAGGAGGCGATTTAAAAATCACTCCACGAAACAAAGGGTGGCCAATTCAATGCCTTTGTCCCCGACAAAGTCCCTGTCCTCAGTCCTTCCACTTATCCTATTTCCGACTTCATAAGGGGTTCCCTTGCCGAGGCAACCTTTTTATATGAATCTGTACAACGAATCACGGCTTGCAACATCAGCCATACGTTCCCCATAACTTTCTTCTCATTTCGAACCTAACCAATCCAGCTCTTTCTGTAGTCCTGCGGGTTGTTTCCCAGGTTATGCTGCCGCCAAATCTTGGCAGTTCAGCAGCTGTGAGTCATCACTGAGAAAGAAAAATGTGTCCCTACCTCTGTATGTGCCCAGAGACGCAAAAAGTTCGAAGAAATACGTTCATCAATCGTTTACCTGGGGACATGCAGTAACAATTGGGTGCGCAAGTATTTTATGAAATTGAGTTCGACGCTCTTACAGGTAATTGTGTTTTCCTTGAAGGAGCTACACCAGGAATCATGTGATGCAGAAGAGCATTCAGCCGTGTGGAGTTGAGAACCATCGGAAAAACCTTCGGGATGCGAACAACGGAAAATCACCATTCCACCCGGTGGAGCTGGGTATTCTCCACTCCAATCCTCAAAGGATACGTAGGCGTTCAGAATCTTTGGATGCTCCGTCAGGCACAGTCCTGTGTTTTAGACAGATTCAATTTATCCCCTTAGCCAATATCCCAAATATATTTGAGGTCGATGACTCACTCTGAACATAGGATGTAAATCCGTTGGCTTCCACAAGGGCACTTTTCCCATTGAGAACCAACTGGCATGAACCATCAGATTCATGATAGTTGAAGGCGTAGCAGGGGGGTGTCTGAAAAATGCATATTTTGGCGCAAGTTCCGAAATTCGCTTGTTTTGTTTCAAAGGTGAAGTTCTCGTATCTCTTCCCCGGATGTGCAGCATGATGGAAAATTAAATCGGTGGAGATCACACCGTGTAAGCAAGAATAGAGGAAAGCGATGATGACCACATGTTTCGTTGCACGGGAGGAGAGCTGTTTCATAGTCACTGCTTATAGACCATGGGATGGAGCAGACTGAGCTAGTTTGCATACGTGGCACAGGTTGAAGGGCATCGATCACTTCTACAGAGACCAAGTCAAACATTCGTTTAATTGACTTCTTCTGTTAGAGTACACGTACCCAAGTAACACAAGATATTCCAGCAACGTTTAAGAAATGTTGATGAACAATGTTGTATCTATGTGTAAATGTCCAAAACTTCAACGTTGCTCAAATGTTGCAAAGGAACATTGCATTTACGTTGCAAATCGCTACTTATTCATTACATATCCGTTGCAGGTACGTTTCCAGGATTTATGTTGCTGCAATGTTGATTAAAAACGTTGCTTCACGGGCACCTAATCTGGGCCTATATTGGCAGTACGGAAAAGCGTAGGCTTCACTGGTCTTGAACTGGACTGATATTCGACCAATATTGAATTATTTATTTCATCCTTTCGTATCATATACTTTACCTAGACTACTCAGACATTCTCATCTCATCTGTACTGGTTTTTATCTCTACCCATGCATAATGCAGTATCTGTATCATGTACAGTCAGGAGACAATACATTTTTGGAGGTGATTATCCCCTGGATGTGCTAAGTTGCACAATACAGGAAAGGTCCGACCGCAACGATCTATGGAGTGTTCTCGAGATCAATCCTTCGTTTCCTCAGCTGGTACCCAAAATGAGGCTGCCTTGAAAAAAAGCCCTTGAGAGACTGCCCTAACAAGTCTCGAGAAGGGGATCTTTCGATTTCCTTTATTTCTTTTACCTTTCTCAAGCTTCGCCCAATTCTGCATGTAGTTTTGTCATATTATGGTTCTGAGATATACTTGTTCTCTGTCCACCCGGGCTAAAGACCTGGCATATCAAGCCTGTACCCATGGGGTGTCTATAAAATGAAAAGGCGATGCTGTTAACGATTTTTGTTCTGTTCTTAGGAGACGCATAAACAAAGTGGGAGTTATGCTGCCCGAAGATTCCTTTGGCTTGCGACTGACAAAGAGGGACGCGGTATTGAGGGATAATGGATTATTCATGCCTACTCCTTTAAACAAATAAGGAAAATGGAAAAACGATTTACTTCAGGACAAGCAAAACTAGAACAATGAAGGTATGTAACTAGATGCCTACGATACTCACATTTTGTTTGAAACCTTTTCCGACTGTAGGCACACACTGTTGGCATAATTTGGCTGAGCGATTGTGTTGGGGTAGGGGGAGATTGGGGAACAGATGATCTGGGAGGTGAGTTTCTTAGATGAACAAAAAAAGCGTCAGAGCATTATGTAAACAGGAATTTCGAGATGAAGGAATCGATGTCCCCTCTCACCGCTAGAGTAACTATGTGTGTTGGAAAATATTTGGAAGTTTCTTTTTTCCTATCTTCTGTACGAATTTCGAAATGCTCTCGGACGGATTTCCTCTTGCTATTCTCAACTATGTTGTAACACACCGTTCATTTTTTTGTAGAAAGACTGATGTCTTTGATGATGAATGATAAATTTTCAATTCATTTGTCGATGATAGAAAGCTTCTATGAATTTGTTTTCAATGTGTTACCAAGTGGTATGCTTAAGAGATATTCAAACTGAAACCAATGCTATAATGAATTTTCTAACCTTGATGGAATCACTTTCCTAATGGATCTTGCAAAGTAGGGTCAATAATACAGTATCCTCTCACCCGCCTAAAGATCTGCTGCGAAACCGACTCCTTCAATTCATGACAGCTTTAGTTTTAATATCCCTTCAGCATACCCAGAGCAGAGGATCGTGACACTCCGAGGTGCGTCGGGATCGAATCACCGGTGCATGAAAGCCATAGTAAGGTCAGGCAGAGATCAGACGATAGGGCGTTCGGTCGGGCTTTTCCCGTTTCGATTCTTGGAAAAGACTTCCAGACGTTTAGGACGAAGAGCGGGGCAACCGGCTCCGCACGGAAGAAAGCCTGCAGCGGTGCGCTCGCGTTCGATATCCGAGTGCAGAAAGATGGCTTTGAAAGGCATCCTAAGCAGCATGTTTATGTTAATTTTATGTAAAAGGAATGTAAATTTTTTGTCCATTTTATATCATCGTTTTTATCATTTTTACGCAAACCCTTGTCAAGAAAATGTCAACATGTTTGCAGAAATGTCACCTCTGTGATACGTAAACGGTGATATGAAATTAACGTAAATTTTACGTAAAATTGACATTCCCGTTTGCACACCAAACAGCATGTTTGCATTCAGTTTTACGTAAGATTTATGTTAATTTTCCCCTGGAATTCATACGTATTTAAAGAGGCATTCAGTACCATTAAAGAAAATAGATACACTAAATCTCCTATTCCTTTACGTTCTTCAGTACTCTAGGGTGGTTGGACAAGTACACAAGTACTCATCCTCACCTGCAATCAAGAGTACCAAAGTAACCTACTCCTTCCTCCTCCCGTACCGGAATCACAGAAGAAGTTGTAGATGTTCAAAGGAGCTCTCTTCCTTTAAGGATAGACTCGATGTAGTACTTGTAGGGCTGGGATTCTACTCTTCCTAATCCCGTGCACTGCTGTAATAAAAAGCTTAACTTCAGCATTTATTATTATAAAAATATATTATTATGTATTATAAAAATATATTATTATATATTATAAATACATTATATAAAAATATATATAATAATTTCATGTTTTCCATATATAAATTCATGGATTGCATAATAAAAAGTAGAAGGATGGGAAGAAAACCTCATACTATATCAGGAAAACCAGTACTTAATAGTAATTGTAGGATGCAGAGAACAAGAGTTCCATCTAGTGAGGAATCTTGGTACTGCAACTTCAGGATGGTCAGCTAAAGTTTCATATGGATGGTGTGGTGTTAATTTTTCATAAACTTGATATCATGTACTTCACGTCAGATGGAGTGACGTCAAGTTGGTGTAAAATACACGTTCACTTTGGTGACCTAAATAAGGGAACGTAAATTTTACGTAAACGTGATGTCATTTTCATGGCAATCGCAAGAAATTTACATTGTTTGCAAAGAAGAGATATCTTGTTTACGTGAACATGCTGCTTGGGATCCTACCGAAGCCTCCGCGTGCATGGGAAAAAAACAAACCAGAATGGAGCATCGTCGACGTACCGGCTCCATACCCTTCAGGCCCCACTCGCCCGACTCTTCTTCGGCCTCGCGGGCTCGCCCGAGGCAGGGACTCAGGGAGATAGCGCCTGTTCCATCCTCCGCGGTGCAGTCGTGGGAGAGCCGTCTCGCCTTCATCTTCCTCCTCGTCGGCGTTCGAGTCCAAAGTATCCCCAGGCTCAAATCTCATTGGTCTCTGCCGGTCGATCGACTGCTCGCGAAAAATGGAGGAAATTGTGAAATTTCACAGGATGAAATCAGAATGGGAAAATCTACAGTAGAATACTTTCCTCCTGCGCACTCCCTTCCTCTGAGGAAGGGTCACAAAATTATTTCAATTTGCCTCTTCATCAAAGAGGCAAATTGAATTAATTTAATTTAATTCATTTTAATTCATATTATCATACGTAGGCCTACCTTTTGCAAAAGAAACTCAATCCCCGACTTATGAGTCCAAATAGACCTCTAACGTTCATTCCTGTGGTCTTAGAAACATCTCATGAAGGTCGTAGAACGTTAGGCCGATCTCAGGGTTACTCAGACTCCACGAACCATTTTATTGAGGATGTAGACTTGGTGAAACTTAAAGTGCATACGATACCACGTAATCGTTTCCTTCTGTATAGGAAATCTAACCCTGGAAACTGCGCCGGTTCCCATGAGTGAGGAATGAAGTTCCTTGTCAGCAAAAAAATTGCCACAAAAAGTCACTGGGTTATGCGAGCACTGCAAATGAGGAAAATAACGATTTTGCCCTGGTTGCTTGGACACGCATCCATAAAGTGGGCATTCCTTGCTAATCTAAAATGTGCAAAACAAAGGAGAGGGGGGGGGGAGGAGATGAAGAATTGTGCGCCTCAGCATTGTTCATTTTGGCAGCCAGGACATAAGACGCTTACTTCAAATGAGAAAGAAGAAGGAACATAATGTGACGGATGAGGATGACATCGAGAGGGTCGACTGCTTGTCCCTAGTTCGGCGGTGTAGTGGCGGCACACCTGACCAGGAGGCCAGGGTTCAATTCCCGGCCGTTCCTAGGCTTTTTTTTCGGCCTCTCATGCCGTCTGTCGTCCGTCTCCAATGTCCATTTCCGTAACATTAATTTAGGATTGGAGCTGCCGAACTAGAATGGGGAAAAATGCGAATGCGATAAAAAAAAATGTTTTTCCGTGCAGTAAATGCTTCATTTTTCGCTCCTTCCAAATGGACGAGACAGCTAAATGCTTGATGTCGGTTTCCCCCCCCCCCTCCCGTCCAAAAAAAAAATTCAACATGGTGCTTCTAAGGTCTCCGATCTTATGATAGCAAAAGCATATCATGGCGTAGCTATCCTGATTTTCTTTGATTCATGGCGAACCACCGTACAGCCGCTGCTTCGTCTTACATAGTACGTCATTGCAGAGTTCTTGCTTGGCCTGATGATGCATTTGCAATCAGCACTAGACGGCGTGACTGATTCCTGTTCCTGGTTAATTTCGGTCAACGCTCCGACACAGAGACGATGCCATTAGTTCTGTGATTTACCGCCATGTCCAAATGAAGCATTTGCAGGGTCACATTAGGGGGCAAATGCGGGGTCGTCTCAGCACATGGATGAACCTCTGCAAAGAACGAGAGATCGAACCATTCTTAAAAGAGCAGAAAACAGCTGAAAATCGAAAATAAGTCGACACCAATGAAATATTGAAATACTCCATATGGAGCTTTTCTCTCCGCAAGTTGCCTAAGAGGTGCTGGGGTGCCACACGATCAATCACATGAGGAGTGTGCCCCATTCCACACATGCAAACATGCAAACATAACAAGTGGTCTGAAGATGGTGAGGGGAAACATCTCTCGTTTTTATACTGAAAAAAACTAGATTCACTGGAAAATTTTTTCTCTAAAGACTCTATGAAATGGATTTTTTCTCTCGTCCCGCATTGCAGTGATTAATCGAAAACAGCAGGCACAAGGATCGAATTCGTGCAAATCTTACTTCAAGGAAATGCGGAATTGCAGGATGAATTGGGGCAAGACCGGGTGGGGGAGGGGGGGTTGGCTGGAACTCCGTGGCTCTCCACTTTTCCAAAACTCCATCTTTCTCTTCTATTCCTGCTTACTCGGTGTGATCTCAGCAGATGTTATTTTCCATCATGCTGCACATTCAGGGAAGAGATACGAGAATTTCCCTTTAGAAACCAAAGAAGCGAAATTCGGAACTTGCGCAAAAAGATGCATTCGTCAGACATCCCCCTGCTATGCTTTCAACTATCGTGAATCCGATGGTTCATGCCAGCTTGTTCTCAATGGCAAAAGTGACCTCGTGGAAGCGAACGGATTTGAATCCTACGTTCAGAGTGAGTCATCGACTTGAAATACATATGACAAAATGGCCAAGGGGATGAATTCAGTTTGTCTAAAACACAGGACTGTGCCTGACGGAGCATCCAAAGATTCCGAGCGCCTCAGTGTCCTTTCATTTCAATTATCGCTACTTCCGATGAAATCTCACTCGTTTTTAGAATGTAAAATTTTCTACACTTTCATGCCGTATGCCTTCGGTCTGCGTTGGAAACTCCTTTGGAAACCGACTCGCAAATTATGATTCGATACACCATTGACAAACTAATGCGTACATTCCTTTCTTTTAATTTGCAATGTACAAGGGCATTGTGCACGACTAAAGCATGTCGGAAGTTCTTAGCGCTTTTTACTGAAAAATATAACGAGCGATCGCAATATGATGGCCTCCGACGATACCTACCCTGAGCTAAGGTTACATGGTGCAGCGCGATAACATAGGCCCGGAGACAAACCGGAGGCGTCGCCGATCTTCTTTTGCACTTCGGGGGACTTTGGCGTCTTCCTACGTGGTGACGTTTTCGCTCTCGGCGTGGTGCACCGAGGAGCTCTGGTTCGTCACGGCGTCGCATTCGAGTCTCGTTTGCTTAAATTCCAAAACGTTACCATAACTTTTTCTTGGGGAAAGTCCAGGCACAGAACTAAAAACATTTGGAACGCATTTCTAGTACATGAAGAGGAGATTCGCAAGAGCTGCGTTGGTGCCGATTGCATGAACTTATTAGATGGTGAGGGTATTACTTCCCAAACATTGTCAAAACGTTGTTCAGGCCAGTTGAAAATATCCTGAGGAACCCATCACTATCAATTCTTCAAGCGCATGCATTTATAGAAATCACTCTGTCCCCCATCATCTCGTTTCCATGCAAGCACTCTTCTCTAGTTCAGTTTCAGTCGGCACCTCTTAGGAGGCACATCTCGTGACTGCCGCAATGGCTCGGGAACCATCCAATCAAGCTGAGCAGGGATTGAGCCCTGCGACATCCTCCGATCCTGGATCGATTCGGCACTCGGGTCGATCGAGACCCACACTTGCGATTTCCAATCCTGTTCTCTGGGTTTCCTTTTTTTTCCGGTCTCGTCGAAAGAGACGGAAAGGACTTCACGTTTTAGGGGGGAAATCGGCTGGAAGGTCCCATCTTTCTCTCCTACGATTATATTACTTTTCTTAAACAAGTCATCATTTACTTGAGTAAGTACGTGAAAATTTATTCAGTAAATGAATTAATGATACGATTCAACTCTAATATTCCGTAGTCAACATTTGAATTCATTTTTAAGCGACAAAAAGGAAAGCCTTTCACAAGTACATTATTTTTCTTCGTACGTCAATGTGAAAAACTCTTTATTTTCTTTCTTCTGGTGCTTTAAGATTCCTTCTACCCAAAGAAAGAGGAGAAAATTATCCCTTAGTTTCCTAGTTTTGGTTTAAGTGTGTAACTGGACCGGTTCAACCGTTACTGAGGCTCAGGGGCTTGGGCACATGCGAGAGGTCCAGGTTCAAATGCGACAGGCGCAGGCAGTATTCTCCTTGGCCGACGGTTCACCCGGCTACTTTCGAGGACTATGTGCTCTCCCTTGGGCTGAAGCAAAGGCCACTCTGTGCTCCATTGTGCGAGAGGTAGGGGCCTGGTGCACCTTGAAAGCACCAGCCACATCGGCCCTGGCGGCCCGATGTGCAGCGATGGAGGGCGTAATGCCGGAGCGGCATCGAAGTTGCCACCACCTTCCCCGGACCCGTGAAAACGGGACACATAATGACAGGAAGCGTGGGAAGGTGTGGTAATGCCGCCAGGTATGTCCGTTATGAATTCCCTTTGCTCTACTCTGTGTTACCGCCTGTGGCATTTGTCCATGTCGTGTCATGTCCGTCCCAGTCCACGTTTTTAACAATAAAAATAAGAAACTGGGCCTGTACAGATCGTCCTGAAAAACCTAAGATGTATTCACCTATAGGTGGGACGCAAATTACGTGGTCTAGTCAACTTCTTCAAATTATTGAAAGGGTTACTTTCATAGAGTGCTGGACATTTCGTGATAACGCATAAAATTTGCGCATGTAAATAAAAGCAAATAGATAAATATAACTTTAAAAATGAATGAATAAACATATCCGCTGTTTTGTAAGGTGAGGGGTGCAAGCATAAATCATGTTATTACTAAACTCCAGGATTCACAAGGGGTAGAAAACTTTTCTTCAGAGTGCCGCCTTACCTGAAAGGCAAGTCACTCGTTGGTATTTGGGGATTATGGCGTATTTCCAGTTACTCCGCGCCACCAAATTAGTATTCAAACCATAGAGTAACTGGCGAATCATGAAAATCCGTGAATAGAGTAGGCAAGGCGTGCTCACTTGGACTCGTCCCAGGGAATCGGGACTCTAAGTCGTTTTCTGCGTGATCTAGGTCCCGCGAGGAGGACGCCTCGCCACGTCCTCAATATGAAAGGGGTTGCTACACAAAGAGGTGGAGACAGAGAGTCTGCAGGGGAGAGGTGCCTCTGCGTCGCAAGGCAGGAAATGGAGACGCTGTGGAACGCCGAGGCGAGGGTGACATCTAGTGGGGGAAGTGGAATGTAAGTTGTGAGCTCCTTCATTCTTAATTGATGGACGTGTCCTGATTCGTTCTCTCGATACCCCGGGCGACCCTGAGGTCCCGGAATATCTATTGTATCTAATATATCAATAAATCTCAATAGATACACGTACACTTTGGCGACGTAAATATAGGAACATAAATTTAACGTAAATGTGATGTCATTTTCAAAGCAATCGCAAGAAATTTACTTTGTTTCCAAAAAATGTACATCCTGGTTTTACTCACTTTTTCTCTAATCTGAAGGGTTCGAAAAAGCTAGGTTAGGTTACGCTCTAGTTTTTTTGCAAACATTTTTCGTCAAAACAAATACTTCCAACAGTTTTGAGAGAAGGGCACACTATCAAGAAAAATCAAAATTGAGAAACATTTTAATTGTATTTTTAAAATCGTGCATTCCCCAGCAACACACCTACGTTGGGTCAACGTTGGGCGTAAGTTGGAATTTCACATTTGTGCTGTGGGTCCACCGTTGGTTCCCAACCTTGGTTCGTAGTAGGTTTGTCCCGCGGCCCCACGTTGTGCCAGCATGAAATGCCGACGTGCGCCTTAACGTTCAGGGGATTAAAGGAGGTTTCGATTGAGATTGTATTTCCGTACGTAATTGTTTAGCTGCCTTACTTGGGACCTTGCCACCAATACTCTCTCGGTCTGGCTGGACGTACTGCAGGAGTAGTACTTCCTCCAATTGTCATCTTTTGAGGACTTCACTTTCCATAACAGGATTTGGGCCTCATTATGATTTCACCCATCACTCATTAGGTCCTTCATCCACTATGGAAGTGCTTGTCAAGCAAGACTCGGGTGATCGTATCTTTAATCACACTCGCAATTCCCCGAGGGAAAACCGACGCAGCCTCAACAATCAAAAGAAAATAGTAGGTTTTTATCCTCCCTATATCAAGTGAAGCCCCAATAAGAATCATGATTCCTTCGCGATTAAGAAAAGCCTGGTAGGAATGCTGAATCTGTTTAAAGAAATGAACTGAAAAATTCGAGTATCTTTCTTTCCGTTCTCTATGGAAATGAATCAAGTACCGCAAGAAAGGTACTGGGGTCTTAAATTAATGCATCACTCCCTAATCCCACTGAAATAGCGACTGCATAGTCGCCATCGCGCATCAACTGTGGGAAGCTTATTGTTATTATAGAGCAAGGTACATAGATGGGAAGGATCAGGTAGTCACGACAGCTTAAATAGGCGCCATGTTTAGTCCAAGCCCTGCCTGCCTTCCCATTCTCTCCCTCCCTACAGCCACGAATGTAAACATTTTTGCTTGGAACAAAGAGGGGGAAAACTCGAAAAATATGGCCTATACCTTTCCCAATCGGGAACTCCCCTCTTTCATTTCAAAATGCGTTGATTTTCATGAAAATATGAATTACGGTCGTGCCGACATGATTCTTCCTTCTGCCTTATATCATAGCTCTTTCCGTGCTCCATCAATAGTGGGTTGGTCACATTTCAAGTCAGGCAAATTCATCTGCCACTCTCATAAGGGCCTACCAGGAAATAACTGCTGGATAATGGATGGAAGTAACTGGCAGATATAGATCCCAATTTCTAATGGATTATATTAATGGATCGCTTTAGAAGCACTGATGGTAATCATCTGTTCTTCAGGTATTTACAAACTTTTTTTGTACATTTCCCCTTACTCAATAGTTTTCACATTCCTCAGAAATATTCTACGGTCAATGGCATCAATGCTTTATTTTTTCATCATTCAATGTGATCACAAGATCATCTGTCACAGTGGCATTGAAGAAATTCTTCAAATCAAATAGAATCACAAAAGTAACAAGAAGCGCCAAGCAACAAAATATTTGGCAAATTATAAAGCTTCACTACAGATACTATCCAATCAATTAACTCATATTTAATATTCAACTGCCACAAAGAAAAGAACTCTCAGGAAAACTGTAATGAGCAAGATTAAGAAGGCCTAGGCCCAAACAAAAAAAGCATTGAAAAGCTCAGTGCAATAAAAAAAAAAAAAACTGCAATGGAGATCAACAAGGGCCTAGGCCCGAACAGAGGATTTCAAAGCTCCGTTCATTTCGTGCCCTCTATGACCAGGACTTTCCCACCTAAAATTAAATGCCCACCGATCACGTCTTTTTCGAATCTAAGGGAAACTTGAACAAATGAAGCACATTTCTGCTCCTGTTCGAGGAGATACAGAAAACTGAAATTCTATTAAGATTATTAATAGGAAAAAATTTTGTTGTGAAATTCCTGCAATTTCTTAATTCTATTTCAACAAGGCAACATTATTTTGATGCATCACATTTCCAAGAATTTTAAACCTAAACGATTAAATACAGTTTTTCCCAATTGCTAACGTCCGTTTCTCAAAACTACACTTCCGTTTTCAGAACAACTTGAACAAATCCCAGAACTCTGCAATCTTTTCACAAAACTTAACATCCGATTTCATTGCTAACGTACGAAAAGCGAAACTTGAAGTGCGATTTTCATATCTTCACAGACCTTTTTCGAAACTTAACGTACGGAAAGGATAAGAAGGCCGATTCGACGAGCGCCAAGGTTGGATGCATGGCTGACGACTTCAATCCATTGGCCTATACTCCAACAAGTCCCTTCCAACCAATCACAGAGATTATCTCATCGTATAGAGTTGTCAGAGCTAAATGGTTCATCTCAAATGTTGAAAAAATTTCTTACGTCGATGCAGAAATGTCATTGACAAGCAATAATGCTGACTGCGATTCAGTAGTATCCTAAATACCTAATCTTGAGTATTTACTTACGATTAATTTCTGTTACTACCAGCTAAAAAGGAATGAAAAGGGAATTGCAGCCCCGAGTTTAGCCTAGTTGGCTGCTTCAGGAGTGCGTACGTCGTGCATGGGTGAAAATTGTTGCTTATTGCCTTGAGCTGATCACATCCGTCAACCATTTTATGGTAATTTTTGTTTGCCATAGGTTACAAACGTTGTATGACCTGGGTGCCCATTTTTGTTCATAGATGTGAGTGTTACTTGTGAAAATCTCATGCTATGATCGCCAAATCTTTCTAACATAGGCTCGCTCAATTGGCTCGTAGAGGGGTTTTCGATCGGATGCAACGCCCTGCACTCTTTTTAAATGCTGCCGAGGGATGCATATTTTTTTGCTGCCTCCTAAGAACATACAGCCCAGATAGGATCGTGTCTTATTGGTATAGGAAGCGATTTCTGCCATTTTTTTAATGCATAAAAATGCATGCTTTTACACTTTCCTCAACATCTGCATATTTACGTTTATATGTGCATATTTATGCATGTTTCTGTCATTTTATGAAAAAAGTAAGAGTTTTCATCACACCATGTAAGCAAGAATAAAGGAAAGCGATGATGACCACAGGCTTTGCTGCTCGGGAGGAGAGCTGTTCCATAGTCATGGCTTAGATTCAATGGGGAGGAGCAGAATGAGCTAGGTTGGGTACGTGGCACAGGCTGAAGAGCATAGATCACTTGTACAGAGACCAAGTCAAACATTCGTTTAATGGACTTCTTCCATTAGAGTGCATTAAGTCGGTTGGCCTTGTAAGGAAACACTCTCTCCCTCTCTCGGCACTGCATATCTGATTTACCGGCAGGAAACATTGTGCAGCTGGAACTACTTACTTTTCAAAAGGAATCCATGATAACCTCACTTCAAAATCCCATCCCAAAATCCCAATTTTTTTAATGCATAAAAATGCTTGCTTTTACACTTTCCTCAACATGTGCATATTTACGTTTATATGTGCATATTTATGCCTGTTTCTGTCATTTTATGAAAAAAGTAAGAGTTTTCAAACAATATGTTTATTTATGAGCAATCTATGACAATTTTCAGGCTATTATGCGCTGGCTGGAGTGGTAAATCCCCCGAAACCCTGTTCTAAATACATATGCCACCACCATCCCTCTCAAAGAGTTTCGAGAAATAGACTGTTCGTTTCCCTTAGCCCTCCATTGGCGAATTCCTGACTGCGCCGCTGGTTGTCACAAGAATAGATCAACTATACTCGGTAGAGGCATGAAATGTACCTTGAATTTCCTTCACCTGAAAAATTCGCACTGCGTTTAAAAAAGTATGATTTTGCATATTTTCCAATTTTTACTCGAATATGCATGTGCATATTTTACGGCCTATTAACTTATAAAAATCCGCTTCCTAATGACATAAGTCAAGAAGTGACTTCTCAAAATAACAACCTGGCTTTTTTAGGGTGTGGAAAGGAAATGGGAAATGTTGGAAAATGGACCCAACATGCAGAAACCGTGATCGCAGAGGCATCTATTGCGGTACAGAAATGTGCAATTCCCCGTTTAAAGAAGGCGAGAGGGGAAGAATGGGAGGGGGGGGGGGGAATTTGTGTGCTTTGGAGCAGCACCTCCTCCAAATACTTCACATTAAATAATCTCTATGGGCTGTTGGATGACTTTCATAGGATTAAGTCTGCATTGACATTACCTGGTTAATCACTGTTGAAACACCCGGCAAATACACATCCACTCAGGAACTCATATTGTGTTAGTAACTTATATTGTGTTAGTTGTCTGAGTAGACATTGAGGACGAGAGGTCCTCAGTGTAAGATTTGCAAAACTGTAAAAAATAGTTCATGAACAAATTTAATAGAGAAATGACTTCAGTTTATTGGCACTAGCACACCATCAGCCAGATATAGCGCCATTAATTATATTTAAAATTGTCATAGATTGCTCATAAATAAACATATTGT
>CAJPEV010002980.1:4802-28121 GCA_905338385.1 Darwinula stevensoni | reverse complement strand
GAAAAAAAAACATGCTAAAAGAGGTCCCACAGGACGGCGATGAGGCAGTCGCTGCAGATAATACGTGATTGGTGCTAGCGCGGGAACAACGTTTGCCACTGCAGTTGCGTTGCAAAGTGCCTAAATCGGTGCTTTAGGAAGTGCAAGCATTTATGGCTAAAATGACTAATGGACAGTACTTAGTTCCACGTAGGGAGCGTAAGGCTGAACAGCAAGAGGCAGCGAATGCTGAGCTCAGGAATAGGAGAGCCATGCACCCTGCTGGGCAACTTGATACAAGGAACGCACTCTGGTGTCAAAAGCCGGGGGGGGGGGGCGAGGAATTAATCCCGGATCTCTTGCTTGCCGGTCAGGTGTGCTACCATTACACCACGGAATTCGGGACATGTTATCAGGCCTATCCAAGTCATCTCAAATCACTACAGTCGTTTGCGTAGCGAGCACTGTCAGGCTGTACATTTTGCTGTAGGAAGGGGACATTTGTTTCACATTGCTGGCACAACGGAAAAGTGCTCCTGCTGCAACTCACACTTAACACTCACACTGTTCTTCGCTGGTGCTAATGTGGATGTGTGCCATTTTCAGGAATTATTTGTTAGTATTCTGCTGCACATTTGCGCGACTCATGAAACAAAGGACGTACGTTATTATTTTATCAATCATTATTCATCAATCATGAGAAGCCAAGTAAATCGGCCATGACATGAAACGCAAACAGAAAACTATTGCATGGAAGCGATGGCGTGAACCGCCACGTCTGACTTAACGGAAAAAAAATAAACACGGAAAAAAACACCTCAGCAAAGAATGTTTTGAAATGGAGAACTTGTAGTCGATCAGTGAAAACGTGACACGCATTCAGTTCGTAGCACCCATTGCTTGACACAGCTAAGTATGAAGCCTATGGCTCAAACTGATATAGCTCGACGGACCTGGCACTAAAAGCGTTGGATGGCCTAGCCTATGACCTGAAGTAACAGTCTCGCAGGCCACGCGCGCTGGAATGACAATCACCACAACCCTCGGGCTCTTCGAATCAAAGTATATGATGGCCTGGAAAGGCGTAGCCTTGTAGGCCTAGCGCTTTAGGCTGTGGATGGCCCAGAATGGCATTGCATAGTTGGCCCGTGCGTTGAGACTGACAGCCGCGATCACGACCACCACCGCTGCAACTTTTGACCTCTTCGAATTAAAGTATTAGATAGATATTGGAATCTAGTAGTATTACCGCATATGTATCGCAGGGAAGGACGTCTGAACACGTTTTAGGAAAGAAGGTTTCTTCCACCACCTGCTCCATGACATCACTGTACACATTGGGCAGGGAGAGCCATCTTTTGGCCTTTTATATGCCTCTGAGATACCGTGTTTGTCGATTGCACTGATGCAGGAAATAGGTCAACTAAACATCATAGTCATCTTCTGTCCATATAATAGATCTTACTCTTGGGGCCGAGTATCTTAAGTGCCTCATCATGATGATTGGTAAAATGTTGTCTCCCATTGTCGATGAGATTCGAATCCGTGACTTGGCCCGGAAAATTTCAATGATTGAACCAGACAAGCGCGGCTTCATAGCGACTTTTCTCCCTTATTGAGTTCTCATCTGTCTCCACAATTTTCGTTCGTAGATATATTGATGCGATAACTTAGTTTACATGCTTTCTTGATCATAAAGGAGAAGTCATGTTTTCTCCTTAAGGTCATTCCATGTAGAATTTCCCAACGGGACCTGGATTTTTACTGGGTACCCTCTCAGAATGTGATGAAAATAGGTGTGTGGGATTCTTTTAATGAAAGAAAAATAATTTTCCATTTTTTCCCCTCTCTGACTAATAGTTAAAAGTTATGCGCATATGAAATTTTATGGGCGGAGCTCAACTTCCCTCAGGAATATGTGTATAAAATCTTAAGTCATGGTCTGATTCCCACAAACAAGCTGTATTTAAAAAGGGAGACCCAAGGGATTCCAAATAAATAATTAAAACAGAGAATCAAACATATTTTTGACCTTTTAGCATATATGAGCGACCTTTGACCTTGAAAATGACCTTGTGGGACCAAAGCCAGACGGAAGCCACTTTTGCAGTCGAAGCACATACCTGGATATATCAACTAGAGTATGGCAAAGTTTCATAAATGCAAAATTTTTCGTTTTCTTACAAATAATTTTTAAGCTAGCGAGGCTAACAATCTCTGAAATGCTTCATTAACGAAGTAATAAAGAGCTCCTGTCAATCTGGACAAACTCTCTTTGAAGAGTACGTCGAGAAATTTCGATGAGAATCAAAATTACGTAAGCTGTCCACTGGTTAATGAGAGACTGCTGCCTGTGGGTCATGGCCCTGTTGGGACAGGTAGTTTGGTCGGGGAATTTCGTATTGCTTTCAGGGACTCGCTCTTTAGCTGCCCCAGGTGTTATATCCCTGTCCTCACTGAGGCGAATAATTTCTTGAAATGTGAATGACGTCATGACCTCCGAGGCGTAATATCATGTGAACCCCCAATGGGAATAAACTTCAATTAATGCACCCAAAGAAAGTTCCACATATTGCCACAGTACAATCCATTATTTGTATCTCCATGGAAGTATACGACCGTTAATGCGGCCATGAATGACCCAAAGATACCTCGGGAACATTCATTGACTTACAAATGAACTTACGAACTTTTTCGCTTTCATGAGATTAATAGATTCACTTTCATGAGAAGTCTTTTCATAAGTTTTCAAATTATGCAAATACTTTCTTACGAACTGTGTAGGAAGTATCTTACAAGTATCTTACGCAAACATTTTGTATGAATACCACTTACTAATTTCGTAAGAACATCCTGGTAGGAGAGGTTTGATGGGTACCGATTACGAGCTTTTAACTTCTTACTAAGATAAAATTACAAGAAAATGTTTTTCATGAACACCCAAGAACCCTATGGACAGGACTTGGCTAGCTTAAAAATTGTTTGCAGGAGGACAAAAATATTGCTCCTGTGAAACTTTGCCATGCTCTAGTTAAGATATATGTGCTTCGACTGTAAAAGTGGCTTCCGTCTGACTTCGGTCCACAAGGTCATTTTCAAGGTGAAAGGTCGCTCAGATATGCTACAAGGTCGAAATATGTGTGAATCTCTGTTTTAATCACGCATTTGGAATCCCCCCCGAGTCTCCCCTTTTAAAAGACATTGTGGGAATCAGACCATTACTTAAGATTTTATCTCCAAATTCCCAAGGAATGTTAAGCTCTGCCCCTAAAATGCCATATGCGTGTAACCTTTGAACTATTAATCATAGAGGGAAAATAATTGATACATATTTTTCTTTTGCAGCACCTCACACACCAATTTTCATCGAATTCTGAGAGGGTACCCGTATTCGATTGGATGATTGGACGTAGAATGACCCCTTAGGGGGAATGAGGTTATCATTCGTGGCATGTTATTGCTTTTCATTCGAGAGTTGCACTTATTAATAAGTCTTTTTTCACTTCAGCATGGAATATAGGTATTGCCGATATATTTCATTTGCATTGTGTCAATTCTGCTGGAGCAGTTTCTGAATGATCGCTTCATGGGTATGAACACAATTGCGCTGATATGGCAATGCACAACACATATTCACAGAATTCACAGGGAAAGAAATGAAAAAAGTGCAAACAGGCACACAACTCCAAAGGTAACAAGCGTCAAATGCTTTCGGCTCCTCTCAAGTACAATTGGTTTCCATTTATTCTCGCCGCTACTGCACTCCCTGGACAGCGTCAGGTCCCTTTTGTGGGTATTCCGTGGATTCGACATACCCGAACACCTCTGTAACGTGATATCTACAGGGATTTCATTTCGTCCCACACCATATTCTTTGACGTTCTTCAGGCAAATACCGTTGTCTTTCACAATCCGTGTCTTCCTATCCCAAACACCTTAATACCAATAGGGGAAAAAAGTCCGCCTTTTTCGTGTCTGGAATTTCTGCTCCCAGTCGCGTAAGCCCAACGCGCTAGTTTTAGCGTAACGCGACGCAAATGTGACGCGGATCTTCCCGTGATTTTAAGCTCTCCATCGATGGAGAGCCTCAAATTTGACGGTTTCGCTGTCATCCGATCGCCAGGGGAGGATCAATCCAACCGGGAGGATGCTTCTAAAAATGTAGACCTTTCATGAAGAATATCTCAAGAGGGAAGATCAATCAAAAAACGAACTTCACTGGAAAAGTCAAGGGATCATGAAGACCCCTGACACGAGGAATAAAATTACCCTGGTGACCCAAAACAGCCTCATGAACCGTCAATCACAGTGTAGCTAAATTCCATCGTCCTGATGAATAGATTATGGGAAGATTTTCATCTCGGTTGGGAAGCAGATAGATTTTATAGGACCGAGGCTACCTGGGCATCGGTCGTGTACGTGGATTGGCAATCAAGTTTCCGGTCTGGTGTGTGCCATGATGTGTATTTCGTCCGGGAAGACGGGATAACTTCCCCATTTTTAGTATGATAGTGGATTTAAAAACAGCTACTGGATATTTTTTCAAAAGTTTTCGAATGAGCTTACGAGCACGAGAGTAGTTTCTGAGAAATCAAGTATTTTCGGCTGCAAGAATCGAATGCATCTCATGAAGTACAATACATATAATAGGAGAATTTATTGATCTGATGGAATGCACAGATTCCAGAACCATCCATCATCATGCTTTCGACAATTAAGAGACTTACCCCATGCATCCCATGTAATTCTGTTCATGAGCTTTGCGATCGACGAAACGTACAGTCATAAAAAATCATGTCGACAAATGGGAAACGGAGGAGAATTAGCCCTTACATAAATTTCGGAGTCAGTCATCCAACGTGTTGGAAGAAAAGCATCGCAAAGATGGCATGAAGAGAAAATGAGGTGGAGAGGGAGAGAAGATTGGGAGAGATAGGGCGCAACAGCTGAAAAATTACAAATATGTTCTGCCTATGCAGTGAACTGTGATATAACTCTCAGAGCCTTTTTCTACTCATGTCATCTCTCTGAGCATTTTCCCTTTTCTCTGATCCTCTTCCTTCACACAGGCACTGGAGACCTGGATTTATGGATTGCATATTATTGGAACGAAGTAATGTGAAAACCAATTTTCAATAGCTTTCCCTTTCTTCGAAACGCCTGTAATGCCTCACATGAAAGGTCCGAAAAAGTAGAATGCAATTGTTTCCATGAAAGTAAGTTTCTTATGAGTTAAATTTATTTTCCAAAATGTTTTCAAATTTTATTTTCAAGTAATCGACAAAATCACGGCCAAATGATTTTTTGGGAAGTAAAAAAATTATCAAAATCACAGTGCTTAAAGTCTATATCTGACTTAATATTATGGCATAGGAATCATTTTGCTCTGATTACCACATGCAGTCAAAAAAAGTATTATCTCCCATTTTTGTGATTTTAGCGAAATTTCCGTTAATATTTTTTTTACAATGAGATGCTCCAGAAAGAAGGGTCTGACAATTCTTATAGTGGAATCAACCCATTACTTACCTTGGAGTGTCGAAGCCTTTGACTGTCGCGATCCATCGAATCGCCTGGAAGGGGAAAAGAAAGGGTGGAAGCTGGGGGAGCTTCTTTCCTCCACACTCACACTACCTGTTGACGCTCAAGTTTTCCCTCGCCGCTTGGTAAAAACGATTTCCATCTTCTGAATTTCCTACGAATGATCTCTCCTTTGTGAAGCGCATCACTGCTCATATTACAAGCTCATACTCTGTCTTATATGTGCAGCGACTCCCCTTGTACAAATATCAAATGCTGTCATATGCACATGATGTATTTCAACATATTTGACTGTATGCGCTAAACATGTCTGAAAGGAGATAATGGACTTCATGATACTAAAAAAAATTATGTAAAATGTATGGGTAGATTTGTGTCATATATGTTTTTCAATTAAAATACACTGGCAATTAAAATTGCCAAAGACTAAGACGGTACGATCAAGAGATATTCATAGCGCGAGTCTAGGCGAGAAATGACAAGTTTGAGTTCAAATTGTTTTACTATTAGGTGAAGTTTAGATTATGATTACGTTTGGATTAGGATAGAGTTGAGATTTAAAAAAAAAGTCAGTGTTGGTGAGAAGCAGTCCTTTACTTCTTTTTCAATGTTTTCAAGTTTATATTCAGTTAACACTTTATCGGACAAAACATTGGGAGTGGAAGAAAAATTGAAAATGCCGTTGTAGGTTCGTCTAGTGCTTTATATAGCAGAAAAGCACAAATAATAAATTTCACATTTCTAAATATGCAAATGTAATATTTTCTCTATTGCAATTGCAGGGAATGTCACTTGTCACAATGGATATACAAATTCCAGCTAATCTACATATTTGATTTCGATTTGATGGAAAGCATGTCTTACATAAAGCAAAATCACAAGCACTCTAAATTATACTACTTCTTTTCTCTTCATTCTTTGTGCTGCAATGCGCACAACGTCTGTAAATTGGGACTACTTCTGGCAGATGACATCCAAAATTTACCAAGGTCACAGTGTTTGTCACAGTTTTGGTCCCATATGGAGTGTTTCGCTTTCTTGCGTGACCACTCATTGGAGCAGGGCCTCTCCTTTTCTTGGAAGAGAATGTTCCAATTAGCTTATTCACCAGTGTCGAACGAAAATTGAGGTTGTTCATGTACTTTCCTTTTCTTGTTTTTACTGTCTGCATATGCAGAATGAAACCATTTACTATCACATAATCCAGGAAGCAATAAAACAATTTTGCTCATATCCTTGACTTTTGACATACACTGTAAACTGCTAGGTACTGATCAAATCTACCTGCTCCACCCATTTATTTATTATAGCCTGCAACTGCTTATGAGAAATATTCTCACAAGAGTGACAGGAGTCATGTTTCAATCAACTACGGAAATATCACGTTTCCGTCATGACAGTGCTACAATACAATTCCTCGCATTAGCGAGAAAGGGATGCGCTGCTGCGTGCATGTGAGATGGGAAACTATTATCCCAGTAACCTATAAAGGATTAAATGTTAGAATAAACATTGACTTAGATAAAGTTTTCATTTGCTAGAGACAGAAAAAGGGTCCTGGGTCTCAAAAGTCTGAAAAGGGAGAGAGAAGCGGAGCAAAGGAAGAAATGTTCAAAGGGATGACGTGGCAAGAATAGAAGAAACATCAGGGGGGATTTCGCAGAACGCTGAATTCAAACCAATAACCTGTTTTTCCGGTTGTCGATTTTAGGGGCTGCGTAATGAACGAAGCATGGCCTGACCAGGTTTAAATTCTCTAGCGGATAAGTACAGTCTATTCCCGCATCAAAATTCTCGGATATGGAATCATCCTGACACATTTATCGAGGGTAACCATGAAGCGCTTAACTGGACTTCACGTCCAGCTTCCATCTGTGAGGGCGAGACAATCCGCAGGACTGCCAGATTCTGCTGAAAAAAAAGCGTTGCGGGCATCATTCCAAAGAGAGTTTTTGTATTTTTCATGCACGGATTTCTTCGATAAATTCGTGCGGTCAGATTCCTCCCAATAAATCTGGCACTATAAATCTGTCAATACAATAACTTACCTGTGGAACTGTACGAAACGTTTGCGTATACACCTAGATGTATATGCATATCGCCATCTCTGGGCAGGTTTATCTACGGTACTTAAGCCTCCCGTGATACTATTAAACACCATGAACCACGATAACGCGAGTCATCACCGAAGGGCAACTCCAGCAATCCTCTCAGTGAGGCGTTCCTCAAGTTCTTTGATCGTGAGGGAATTTTCGGCATATATTCAATACATTGTCATTAAATTATACCCCGCTGCTAGAAGTGGAGCGGTGTCAGTTCCGGTGACCTGGGAGGTCAATCGATAGGCCCGACTCGACCTATCCACCACTCTTCGAAGCAAGGCGACGTTTCACTTCTGAAAGATTTCCTTCTCAGATAAACAAGAAATTAGCGATGGCGACACGTTCCTCCAAAGAAAGACCCTAGGTATTATCGAAAAACCAAATGGATCTGCAGAAATTAACAGAAAATAATCGTGAAAGTAGCCTCCATTATTTCATAAATACCACATTTATTTTGAAAAATGTCTTTTCTTTTTGTGCTGGCTCATCCCATTTCTTATTAGTATTTCATGCAAATTTCAATTCGTCATGTATTCAAATCGATAAGCTCGAAAGTGCTAAGGCATCCCACGAAGGGCAATTTACGCAACGAAGAGTTTCTCAG
This sequence comes from Darwinula stevensoni, assembly GCA_905338385.1. Classification (NCBI taxonomy): domain Eukaryota; kingdom Metazoa; phylum Arthropoda; class Ostracoda; order Podocopida; family Darwinulidae; genus Darwinula; species Darwinula stevensoni. The sequence goes on along the minus strand of CAJPEV010002980.1, from coordinate 19,895 downwards.
AAGTCATAATCTCACCCCACCAACTACAGCCATTATGCATCTTACCTCAAATAGACATACTTGAAGCAGTCGCTATTTCATCTTCAGCTGCGGGATTGACAAAACAAATCATTGTAAAACATGCCGACAAATTGGAGACCGAGCGAAGTCGCCCTTAAACAATTCTTGCAACCGCTCATCAATCATTTTGAAGAAAAAATATACCGAAGATATCTGCAAGGGGAGAGAGAGTGGAACAGACAGGACGCAATGACCGAAAAGCAAGAATTTTTTGCCATTGTAGGACATTGCGGAGTTCCCCTCCAAGCCTTGTCATGCTGTGCCATCTTCACATACATTTTCCGGTATGCTCAGTCCCTATTTCTCTTCTCCTTTCGCCTCTGGAGACATGGAAATGTGGATTGCCTAGAATTGGAATCGACGATCCGAGACAGAGCAACGGGACGATGTAGAATGCAGAGCGGTTTCCTCTGATCCATATCAAACGATCTGCGAGTGCTCATATATCACCATTGAAATTTCATGCAAAAATGTTACGATGAGGCAGTCCGAGAACTGTAAGAATTTATTTAGTAAGAATAATTCTTCCTTGATCCTAGCAGATGGAGTCTGGTAATAGTATCTGGAGCAGATACTATTAAATTGGCAGAGCAGAGAGGAATGCACGAAATGCTTTTATTCCACTTATTTTAGCCTGTGTGTACACGTGATATTACAATAGTTAACGCATATCAGGTAATTCATGAACTTAATGAAAACCTGTATCCCCGTCATATTCTCCTCTCCTTTCTGTCATCTCTCGTGGTACGGAATTTTGCATGTTTTGGAGGTAGAAATAATTCAGCGAAATTGGGTGCAATCGTCAAACATGATCTTTCTCCTTCCGTGTTGCATCATTCTGAGACGAAATGGATAGTTCCCATTAGCTTGCCCCCACCATGTGCATTTACATATCCCACCCCGAAGATCTCCTACGGGTTCTTCGATGACATGGAGAACTTGGAGGCGTTATATGGTGCTGCGTGCGATCGGGGAACTACGATGAATCTCACGGATTCCGAAATGAAACCTTTAAAGTCCTGGACCTCACATAGGCCTTCATCTTGCATTTAGAACCGAATTATAAAACAGCTATGATGTGATCTTTTCATCAACTTCGTTTTGACCGGATTTGGGACACTTTATTTTTACTATTATCAATATTGTTCAGGGCGGTTTGAGGTATTGTGAATATGAAAAACATCAGAAAAAATACATTTAGCTCGCTCGCCCCAGCTGGGATACGCTTGACATTGAAGTAGTCATTGTCTCTTGCCTGGGTAGGACCCCCTTCAAAGTTTAAGTCTTGACTGGTACAGGCGGAATAGCTAAGGATATCCTCTCACATTTGACAGAAATTCGAAGCAATTCAAAGCCCATTATTATTCTTATTATTAATGTATTCCTGCATTGCCTCTCACATTTGAAATCATCATTACTAGATAAAAATCCAAGCAGTCGAGTGGGTTTCAACTCAATGAGGGTCGTCGCTTCTCTCCACCTGAAAGCAATACCTGCTTGACCACATAGTAGGATGGGGCACAGATTTCAACTGTGACAGAGAGACAGAGAAACAAAATTACAGAATTCACAGGGAGAGAGAAAAAAAAGCTCAAATAAGCTACATCCCACAACTCCAAAGTTACCATGCTTCAAATTCTTTCAGCTCCTCTCCAATACGACTGATATACATTCATTCTCGCCACTACCGCACTCCGTGGACAACGTTGATTCCCTCTTTTGGGTATTCCGTGGGTTCGACATACCCGAACACCTCTCTAACGTGATATCTACAGGGATTTCAGTTCGCCCCTCAACACATTCTTTGACGTCCCCCATGTTGACAGCGTGGTCTCTCGCACTCCGAGTACTTTTATCCCAAATGGAGGAATGGAATGAAATAACGTGAAAATCAATTGTCACGACTTTCCCTTTCTTCGAAATGCATGTAATGGCTCATATGCAAGGTCTGAAATAGTATTGAATAGAATGAAATCATTACCACGAAAGTAAGTGTCCTATTAAACATAAGTTATGTTTATTTTTCAAAATATTTGCAAAATCACTTTTCAAAATATCAATGTCACAATGGTTCTTGGTGAGTCAACAAAACAACCAATATTGCAAAAACTGTGGTGCACAAACTAGGTCTGTGAATTTCTACAAACAGGAACCAACGACTGTAATGCGATTTTCAAGAGGTAAATTTCCTCAACCCGTCCACAAATTGGTGCCTTTACCTAATGTTAAGCTGCAAGACTCGAATGCATCTCATGAAGTGCAATTTATATAATAGGAGATTTTATCCATCTGTTGGAATTAACTGATTCCGCCACCACTGCTTCCGACGATTAAGCGACACATTCCATGCATCCCATGTATTTCTGTTCATGAGCTTTGCGATTGACGAAACGTACAGTCATCGAAAACCATACCAACAAATGGGAAACGGAGGAGAATCCGCCCTTACACAACTTTTGGAGAAAGTCATCCATCATGCCAGAAGAAAAGCAAGGCAAAGATGACATGACGAGGAAAAGAGGGGGAGTGGGAGAGAGAATGGAGAGAGATTGGACGCAACAGCAGAAAAATGACAGATATTTTCTGCCTAGGCAGTGAACTGCGATATACCCCTCAGAGCCTTTTTCCGCTCGTGTCATGTCATCCTTCTGAACCATTTTCTCCTCTCCCGTCACCCTGCTTCAGGCTATCTGGATATGTGGATTGCCTATATTAGGAATGAAATAATGTGGAAACCAATTTTCAATGGCTTTCCCTTTCTTCAAAATGCATGTAATGCCTCATATGCAAAGTCTGAAATAATAAGATGCTATTATGCCACGAAAGTAAGATTCTTATTTTAAAAAATTAGTTCTATTGAATATTTATTTTTCAAATTGTTTTCAAAAATATTTCTTAAATAATCGACGACATCATGATCAATGATAATCAATGATCTTTTAATATTTTGGGGAGTCTACAAATCAAAACAAAAAAAATGGTGAAAAAAGTGCATTTCTGACACAATATTATGACATAATGATAATTTTTCTTTTATCTTTTCCACGTACAAAATATGAAAGCCTTTTCTCCCATTTTTGTGGTTTTAGCTTAATTTAACCAATTTTTGTGAAAGATATGATGCTCCATATAAAAATGCGTCTGATATGTCTGATAGCGGAATCAAGCCATTACTTTAGAGAGGCGGATCTATCCGCTGTCGCGATCCATCGAATCGCCTGGAAGAGGCAAAGAAAAGTTGCCGGCTGGAAGAACTTCTTTCCCCAGACACACTCTTCTTCTAACGCCCTCAAGTTTTCTCTCGGCGCTCGGTAACATTAATTTTCATTTCAGGATTTTCTTGTATACTATCGCCCCTTCGAGAACCACATCGCAGCTCATTTTTCATGGTTATTCTCTATCATTTGCGTGCTACGATTCCCATAATGCAGGGGCTTTTAACCTGGGGTACATGGACCCCCAGGGGGTCCGTGGGGTAGGTCCACAGGGTCCGTTGAGGGTGCTTGGCAAATGAAATATATAATTGAAGGTAGCTCTCGAAAAACATAATTTATAATCACAAATCCAGGTGTTCCAAAATTTCCGATAACCGGGGTGCGGGTCCATGGGTAATACTTGAGGATCTGGGGGGTCCATAGGTGCAAAAACGTTGGAACGCCTGCCCTAATGGAAGTATCAAATTCAGTCATTTGTACAAGATGTACTTCAACATATTTGACAATACAAGTATGCTTGGAAGGAGTTATGGGATTTTATGAGGCTAAACAATGCGTAGAAATGTATGGGCAGATTTATGTCATATATGTTTTAAATGAAGAGCCATGTATGCCAATATTTTATGTGTATTAAGTCTCTATTGCATACTCCCTTTTGGGTCTGGAGTATAATGCAGAAGCAGATTGGCATTAATTTAAGTTCTCCTCTAACCCAAAAATTCAGACAGCATTAAGACTGAGACGTTACGATCAAGAGGTATTCATAGTATTGGGTTCAGTTCCAGCACGAGTCTAGGCGAGAAATAAGTCTTTTACAACTAAATTCCTTTTTGTATTAAGGGAAATTTAGATTATGATTGTGTTTGGATTAGGATAGAGTTTAAGTAAAGAGCAAATTCTGCGCTGGCGAGAAGCAGGCCTTGACAGATGCTTCCAATGTGTCGAAGTGAAGTTTAGGTTCCGATTAAGATTACAACTAACTTATATTTAGGTTCAGTTCATTGTTCAGTAGAGACGAGAAAATGGTCATTGGTCCCAAAACTCTGAAGAGGGTAGAGAAGCGGAGCAATGGGAGAAAGGCACACAGGGATGACACGGCATGAATAGAAGAAAAACAGGGGGGGGATGTCGCTGTACGTTACATTGGAACCAATAACTTGTGTTTCCGGTTGTCGAGTCCTGTCTTTCCCCTACCCTCCCCGTCTACCTCCAAATGTTGGATGACTGGCTCGAAAAATTATTTCCAGGGCGACTTCCCCTCTGTCTCTCAGTTGTCGGAATGATTTCGGATGAGTAGACATCTCGTGAGCAGAATTGCATGAATTGCGTGATGAAAATCGGAAAACACTCCGAGACAATGATGGATGGTGGAAGGGTCGATGACTTCCGCCTGATCACGAAACGCTCCCACTTCCAGATGTCTTCCTCGCCTCGCTTTTCGCACGGGGGACGTGAAGAGCATGACAACTTAATCCTGTTATTAAAATAAATTCTCTGAAACTATCATATCTATTTCCTGGTATAAGCGGAACAGAATCAGCTTAGAATGAAGAATACCTAAAAAGTACTCTTTTTCACCTTTCACACTCTTTATTTGAGGAATGGAAGAGACGGGCGGGGGTGGGTCGCGATGGAAATGTTTGTTCAATTCAAAAGGTGTGCTGAAAAAATGCATAATCGACTAGTTCTTTCGAACTCATTCAGCTTGTAGAACCTATTTAGCGGGCTGCCACGATTAAACATTGCAACTAAGTAGGTTCCTCATAGAACTCCAGTTCAGCTGAATTTACAATCAATAAAAAAAAAATGTATTCCGTGGTGGTGGTGGTCGGTGGCAAGTAGCACAAACGGCACACGTGTGGCACTGCGCGATCGTCTTGCAGGCAGCATGACCTATGGCCACTAATGTCCGGAAACGGGCGCCATGGGTTGCGATGTCCGCAAGCAGCGTGAGGCCGCCAATAAAAGCCCACATACCACATTCTTATGCAAAGCGACGATCCAATAATAAGGACTTGATCTTTGGGCTGCCCTTCGTCGTCGCCCGAAGTCAATTCCCGTTCTCCGAGCCTTTGCACGAAGGTTAACGAAACGCAGGGGCAGACCGAGAAATTACAGGTGTTTCAACGGCACCGTGGCTTCTCACCTGGCCCGCTAGTGGCTAATCCAGGGGGCTGCGGGGTGGCGACTGCTTCTTGAGTTTTGTTTGAGAACATAAATAGTTCTCATCAATGGCAGAGTAGATATTTTAGTACCGAATGATTTGACAAGAATCCTCGGACTCCACTAGAAACGTTGCAGAGAAAGAATGAGGAAAGAAACGCCACACAGCTCTTCCATGTAGGACTATGTGGTGCATGTTTATTCGAACCCACTCACTTCATTGATCGATTACAATTCATTCACTCCACGTCTCCAGGATTATTGAGCTTTGAGTGGGGAGGTGGTGGAGAACTTAGAAATGCTGAGAAGGAGGAAATTACATGATTTTTCCGTACAATTTCCATCCCAGTGATTCGGTGATGAAGCTCTTATCGACTCATTCACTCGTATGAGGAGCATGAGACAGGTAGGAGATTAAATTAATGAAAGCTCCACGAGCAAAAATACGTTCTTTATGTTGCGATGTATTGCGTCTAGATGGCATTTCCTAGCCGTTTGAAACGGAGTCGGCCATATCTCAAGAAGCTGCATTACTTCACTGACGGTGTTGCCTCCCAATGCAAAGACAAAAAGCTAAAAAAATCTCCCACTTCATCGGCAAGATTTCCAATTAGATCAGTTTGGTCAGCCTATGACATGCAGGAGCGTGTATGTATGCGGAAGCCTGGCATATTTCTTTAGTGACAGTGGACATAATCCCCTGCCAATATATATATATATATTTGAAGATATTCTTAAACTTGGAGGTGCCTACCTAATTCTATTTTTATAGGATCAGGGAAAGTAGTGGAAAGCACAATGTCTTCTTTTTTGGAAGACATTTAGTGCCTTTGATGCTCATCTGGAATGAAGCCGGTTAGCCGCTCATGGCCGTTGAAGGCGCTTGCGGTCATACATTAGTGCGTTCAAAATGACAATAAATAGGCTTTGGTAGCGCCTATTACTTCCTTCAGCCCCTTTCCGCAGCAAAATTCCACCTCTTCGTATACATCTCTGAGAGCATCAATAGCAACGAAATTTCGCGTACATATTCCTCTCACCATAGAATCGCTTCCGAAAATTTGAAGATTCACCTCCTCGGCGTTATGTTGAACACTGAGTCTTGTTGGAGGATGTGAATTTCATTCCGGTTTTTCTCCAGGGGAGGGGGGGGGGGGAGGAGGAGGTTGAAGAAAGGAAAACCATTGAAAATTGGTTTTCACATTACTGCATAGAACGAATCATCAATTATCCTTAAACAGATTTACGAAACATTTGCATCTGTTGAACTCAAAGTCTTAAACTCAAGGTCCATAATTACCGGGGAAAAGGTCGGGATGAATGCACCGATGTCCATGGTACAAGACATCGACCCAGTTCTTATAGAAACATATTCAATACGGCCTAATAGCCGATCAAAGGAGGTTCGTGACTGCGATGCATCTGATGTAGTGAAAGCTATCATTCCCTAGAGACTTAAGTCCCACAGTTGAATTTCCACGAGGGAGAGCAACTCGCAGGTCACTGGGGAGACTGATGCGTGACGAAAGTCGATTTTGTTACAGATGCATCGATGCCAGCGGGCCATGGAGTCACCGATTGCAACATATTCATGGATTTCCACGAGGACCGCGAAGTTGCTGAGATGGAAGCACTCGCAAACCGTCCGATCCGGATCTGAGGAAACCGCTCTGCATCATACATCGTCCCGTTCCTCTCTTTCGGTTCATCAATTCCAATTCTAGGCAATCCGCATTGCCATGTCTCCAGAGCCGAGAGGAAGGGAAGGAGGGGGACTGAGCATGCGGATAAATGTTGGATGAGATGGCACAGCATGACAAGACTTGGAGGGGAAGTTAGCAATGAACTTCCGCATCGGCGAAAAATACTTGATTTCCAATCATTGCATCCTGTCTCTTCCACTCTGATCTCCCTTTGCAGATATTTTGGGCATGTTTTTTTTTTCTTTCCAAAAAGATTGATGAGTGGCTGGAAGAACTGCATTAGGGCGACTTCCCTCAGTCTCTTATTTATCGGCATGATTTACAACCCTAGTATCACATAACATTGATACAAGATTGATTCCATGTTAATTCAACATCCGGATGTTGAAGCAACATTGAATCCATGTTGAATCAATGTTATGTGCTACGAGGGAATGATGGTTTGTTTTATCAATCACACATCTGAAAATGAAATAGCGACTACTTTAAGTATGTCAAGTTGAGGAAAAAATCATAATGGTTGTCCCGTGTGGGGGTGAGATTATGACTTCTGAGAAACTCTTCGTTGCGTAAATTGCCCTTCGTGATATGCCTTAGCACTTTCGAGTTTGTCGATTTGAATGCATGACGAATTGAAATTTGCATGAAATACTAATAAGAAATGGGGTGAGCCAGCGCAGAACGAAAAGCGACATTTTCCAAAATAAATGTAGTGTTTAGGGTATAATGGAGGCTACTTTCGCGATTATTTTCTGCTAATTTCTGCAGATCCATGTGGTTTTTTGATAATGACGATGAAGTTTCTCTGGAGTAACGTGTCGCCATCGCTAATTTCTTGTCTATCTGTGAAGGAAATCTTTCAGAAGTGAAGCGTCGCCTTGCTTCGAAGACAGGTGGATAGGACGAGTCGGGCCTGTCGAGTGACCTCCCAGGTCAACGGACCTCGCTCCGCTTCACCTCTGGCTGTGGGGTATAATTTAAGGACCCGGTATATGCCGATAATTCGTTGGCGATCAGTGTACTTGAGCAACGCATCACTGAGGGGATTGTTGGAGTTGTCCTTCTGTGATGGCTCGCTTTATCGAGCTTAATGGTGTAAAATTGTGGCCAGTAATTACAGTCATTTTGATGCCAAATAAATAGATTAATTATTTTTCAACGTGACATGATATTTTAATTTACATAAATTGACATACTAATTAATGCACGCTTTTTTATTTGCAAAAAAGTTAGCGAAATGCCTTCCTTCCTTAGTTATAGGTGTTCAAAGTCGTTCAGTGACTTTTGACCCACCCTATATTTAGATAAACTTTTCATAAGCGTGCATATACGTCTATTTAAAGTGATAGTAACCTAGGAATGGCACAAATGCCCAAGTTCCAGTGATTAACACCCTTGAATAATGTTTTCCCTTTTCATTCGCCCTCTCTCTCATTCCACATTTCCATGTCTCCCAAGCCCTGAAGGAGGGAGGGAGAGGGACGGAGCATTCGGAAAAATGCTAGTGGGGATGGCATAGCATGATGAATTTTCATGAAACATCTCTCCACCTGCCTCTTCCTGCTCGGAAAAGAAATAGGTGTTTTTGCGGGTGCCATTAACTGCATGCCAGCTACCATCACCAGAGATCTCATAATGAGCAATCAACTCATGATCACTAAATATACTCATCTCGTCGATTCTTGAATTGCCATCTTCATCAGATGATGGTAGAAGTTCGTAATCAGAATCTCTAACGCTATTATCACCATCTTCAGACGCGTCACTTTCCAGTAGTCGATCCACATTTTTTGCAAGAAGTCGGATCTTTTTCCTTAACATTTCTCTCCAGCCTGATGAAGCTAAAAAAAATTTTTTTTGTGTGATGGCAGCAAACTAATGAATTTCCGCTACCTATAGAGATCATACAACTTAGGTACCCACCCACTTACCAGGAGAAGAATTGTGAAATTACAGCAAGCTATTTTGGCCCGATAAGCTCTTTGAAACACTAGGAACATAATGACAGCGCATGAGAACCGAAAAAGAAGCAAATCGGACTGTCAAATAGGACTGGCCGCACATCCAACGAACGTTTCAAAACGGTTGAAGCGGATGGGATCTTCTCTTTTCAGGGAGTAACACCGCTAACTCCAGTTTCGCTCCCTTTCTCGGAAAACACTCTTTTCAAGGGTGTGCACTCTGTCTCCTATTTGTCGGCATCGTTTAAAATGACGGTCTGCTTTATCAATCGCGCATCTCAAAATGAATTAGCAACTGCTTTAGGTATGTCTCGTAGTAGTAAGAAACGTAATGCCGGTCGTTGGTGTGATGAGGTAATTGGCCTAGTAAGTTTGGGGTAGAGATACTTTGGAAGGGAAAAAGGTTGACCGACTTAAAACATGAGGACAGTCCTTGGGTTATTTCTAGGCTTAATATGAGCGAATGCCTCAGAGAAGAGGGAGGGAAAGGAGGGGTGAAGGAAGGAAAATAAATTTTCAAATTCGTTCTCGCACTGCCTCATTGGAACATTTTTGCATGAAATGTTAATGGCAATAGCTGGCCCATAAGTTCATGTTCAGAGTTGGGTGACCAGACATCCTGGTTTAACCAGGACCGTCCCGTTTCTTCAGGCTATGTCCCGGTTTGAATAATCCTTTCCATCCTCGCGTCCCGTTTTTTCGCTATTGCAGGGAATAACATTCCGGCATTTTATCGAGAATGCCCTGGGTTTTCCTTAAAAAAATCTGATCACTCTAAGGAAGATTGATAGTATCGTAAGTGTGACAGAAATTCTTCCAATGTTCCAGGAGTTAAAAGTCATCCGAGATCCCGTCTTTCTCGGTTCATCGATTCCGATTGTTGGTAATCCACATTTCCAGATTTCCAGAGCCCAAAGAGAGGGAGAGGGATCGAGGAAGCGGAAAAATGCCTGTAGAGATGACACAGCACGAGAGGGCGAGGAGGGGAACGTCCCAACACGTTCCATTGCTTTTCCGTTTCGTTGCGTTCCATCTCTCCCCCTCCTTCTCGCTTGGACGGAAGTCTTTCGCATTTTTTTTGCTAAAGTGACTCAAGAATAGTTTATGAGCGACTTCCCCTCTGTATCCCGTTTGTCGGCATGATTTAGGACGACTATATGTTTCGTCAATCGAGAATCTCAATTTTAAAAATGTAACGACATCATGAGGTATGTCTCGTAGTGGGAAGAAACCTGATGGCGGTCGTTGATAGGATGAGATTCTTCCCTCTGAGAAACTCTTCTGCTATGGAAATAGTCTTTCGTGATTTTCCTTAAGAGTCTTAAGAGTAAAATACTTGATGTATTCGGAACAACAATAGTGCTCTTAAGTTCATGCGAAATGTCCTGTTACGGCCTTGAAACTGCGGTAATCAAGTCTATTGAATGATCATCAGTATTGCTTTTGGCTCTCTAGTACGTCCAATTTAAAAAAAGAGCCACGATTTGGGCGATCGAGTATCTCCAACGGTGACTGCAGTCGTATATTATTATTTTCCAAAATGAACCATTGTGCATATAGAAAGACTATTATTAGGGAAAAAAATCATACGAAATGGAAGAAACGTTCTGGGTACAGTGCAAACGGATAGGCCAGGAACAAGGAAAATATCCTCAACACTGAGGGGCCTTGCCGCTTGCGAAGAAGCTCAGCAGTTTATATTATGAAGAGTATTTCTATTATTTGTTATAAAAGTGAGGCACATTCCATGAACAAGGAAGTCCTCGCTTGATATCAGGTTGTGGAAAAAGTATTGTCGGTTTTCTTGCCGCAACTTTAGAAGTCCATATCCCGTCACGGAATCAGCTTTATTCATCGAAGTAAAAACCACCCGATTGAATAACCTTTCCAAACCAGTTTTTTTTTATGCCAGACTCCATGAATTCGGGGTCTCTGGACGCGACGAAGTCATTGAATTCCTTTTCGACCTCACCCGGTTTGGTGAAGCGTTTCCTTCGCAAGAAATTTTCTAGGGACCTGAAGAAGTGGTAATAGGTCGGGGACACATCGGGTGAATATCGGGGGTGGGGGAGTGCCTCATATCCCAACTCCTTCACCTCTGGGTAGTCATCTTTGCAGTGTGAGGGTGGGCGTTGTCGTGCAAGAGGAGGAGGACTTTTCGGTTGGCCAATTCGAGCTGCTTCTGCCGCAATTTTTCGTCGACGATGTCAGGTTGTAGACAGTAGACCTCGGCAGCGATAGTGTCACAAGGTTCGAGAAAGTCGTAGGGGATGACGCCAGCCATAGACCACCAAACGGTAACCATGACGTTCCTTGGATGGTGGTCGCGTTTCGGTACCTTTGATGGTGGGTCATCGCGGTTCACCCATTGGTCCGAGCGTCGAGAATAGTCGTACGTGATCCATTTCTCATCGCACGTCACGATTCGGTCGAGGAACGGCTCGTGCTTGATCCGCAGAAACTGAAGTGCAGATCGCGCTGCGTTCTTTTTTTTTCGCTCGATTCGTGGGGGACCCACTTCCCGAGCTTGCGGACCTTGCAGATGTCCCGCAGACGGTTGGAAGCGGTCTTGACATCAACGTTGAGGATCGTTGCGAGTTCTGTCGTCTGACAGGGATCCGGCTCGATCAGTGACTCAAGGACGTCGTCGCCGACGATGGATGGACGGCCAGAGCGGGGTTCGTCTACGAGGCTTGTGTCAGCCGAACGGAACCATTGAAACCAGCGCTGGGCAACGCGTTCCGTGACGGTCTCCTTGCCCCATGCTTGGATCATGTTGCGAGAAGCAAAACCCGCGTTATGGCCTAGCTTAAACTCGTTGAAAAGGCACACACGAATTTGCTCCGATTTCATTCTTAATCTGAGTGCTGAAAGACAACGCATGTGAAACATAATGAAAATAAAACCACGAGCACGTCATGAACAACAAAACAAGCTGGAATTTGATACATAAAACAAGGTATGAAACAAGTGCGAAAACGTCCAGTGAGCTTTCAAAGTTGGCAATCCAAAAACCGACAATACTTTTTCCACAACCTGATACATATCCATGCCGTTTCATCACGGCATAATCAGGAACTCCATTAGAGATAATTTTTTATTCATGTCTTTTAATTATGAGGTTAATCATATTTTTAAATGATTTCGGAATGCCCTATTCATAAATTTTTACGCAGGTGTTTCATATAGTAACCTTTACCTAACAAAGGAGCAGATTTTCTGCTACAGCGCGTTCTTCTCCTTTCGCCAATTCTCATGCTCCACTAAAGTGGACCATCACATTAGTGAGGAGAATCGGATCGAACTGACGTCAAATGGCTTTCCTACTTCATCGCGTTCCTACTCCGACCGTTATAAAACTTAACACGTTTTCCTTACCGCATGACAAAACGAAATGCAGGAAACTATTAGGAAATTGCATTATTTCTGTGTTGAAATGTAAAACGCTGACCGTAAGCCGTGCCAAAATAGTATACAGTGTTACCGTAATGCGTTCCTACCCAACCCTGGTCTTGATATTGGCCCGTCATTAAGTCGAACGAGAACATGTTTCAATGTTCTCGTTCTTCCACTAAATATTTCCCTTAAATGTTATTTGAAAAAAAACTTTCCTCACAAGTCGTGTGATATCATCTTCGCTCGACTTGGGACACGACTCGACAGCGATCGTTCCACAAATTGAGAGTCACGCTAAGACCTCTGTAGCCTGGAGGAGGTAAATTTTATTTCCAGAAACCTCGGATAACGCGACAAGAAAGGATAAAAACGTCAACGTGGATGGCTCACCGGACGGTCGGCAAAGAAGCCGGGGAGCCCATGTCGATTGTAGTAGGCCGGAGCGGTTCGTCCGTTTGGACGGGAGGTGAGGGCGGGCGGGTAAAGTCTCACGCGCCAGGCGTCCTTCGCGTCGCAGAGGATGAAAAGAGGAAGATTCCTCAGAGTTTGTGTTCTTTCGGTGAGAAGTGCCACGTTACCTCGAAGAGGTCGTATCAGCTACCCTGGTAATTTTAATATAAATGCTTTCAAAATGCAGCACCTTCTCAAGGTCACCTGCAGCACCTTCTCGAGGTCACCTGCAGCACCTTCTCGAGGTCACCTGCAGCACCTTCTCGAGGTCACCTGCAGCACCTTCTCGAGGTCACCTGCAGCACCTTCTCCAGGTCACCTGCAGCACCTTCTCAAGGTCACCTGCAGCACCTTCTCAAGGTCACCTGCAGCACCTTCTCGAGGTCACCTGCAGCACCTTTTCAAGGTCACCTGTCTAACTTTCCATCGTTCCTCTTCAAATTTTCAAGGCAATGACAACACTTGGCGCGGAATCGCCTATCGTACAATCGATTCCGAGTCATTTTCTTACTCGAGAGACCCAGATAGAACCTCGTTGAACCGATGTGACGAAATGTGAGTGAGTGCCACGGCCCAATTACGCGTTCGGCATCGGCAACGGGGACCTTCGGCACTCTCAGGTTAGTTCAGTCTCTTCTATTCGCCGACTCCATGAATTCCACTAATTCATGAAATTCCATGAAATGACCATCTACATTCATGAAATCCTCATGTCGCACAGCCACCTACGTCTCCATGTTCCTGAAAGAGTCAGCAAAGAATCAGCAAAGCGAATCCACGGATGCAAATTGGTGCGGTCGCGCTTTTCCCCATTCTTCAGCCCTTCTCGTTAACTACTTGTGCCCTGATTTGTTAAAAAAAAAACTATAACAAGTACTCTGATGCCATGAGAACTTTACACTACAACGGAAAGGGTGGGCCACATGAGATGAAGAATGTCACATTGAAAAGGGGGGGGAGGAATGTGGCAATGTGATTATAAAGAAAGTTCCCTTGTTCAGTCCATCTGGACAAGGGTAAAACATTTCAAGAGGAAAACTGACATGTTCAGTCTTTCAAAAAATTAAACAGACGAGAGTAATAAATTCAACAGCATGAGTACTGCATCGTTGAAAAGAAATTTGAGATAGTTATTATTGTAGGCTAGTTTCAAGTAAGGATCGCGTTTGAAACAAAATGTACAAGCCGCCAAAGTTGATGAAAATAGGCCAAATTTGACTTTCAAATTTAATTTTAAGTTGTTTCAAACAACGTAGGAAGCTGAAATTGAGTTTTTAAATCGGTATTGCTTTAGTCACAATGTTATAAAAACTCGTTGTGTTCCCATGTATCCTAGTGCCACAAATTTGCGTCCAAACTTCGCCAATATTTACAATTTTGTAAATTGTGTACCTCAGTTGGTAGTAAACGAAGTAGAAAATGCATTTCATGATGCGATCCTACTTGGTTTCAGCTTTAAGTAAAGTCCAGAAACATTTTTCTATCTTGACTGGGGACAAAAGATACCGCTTTTAACCCAAAGGTCACTTTTCCTCTCGGGGCTAAGTTTGGGGCTGCATATCTCAAAAACCGTTAGGGTCAGAGCTATTTTGAATATTTTGAATATTTTTCATACGTCTAGTATGCCAACACGCACACTTTCATTTTTTTTCTCAAGCAAATCGGAGTCTGAAGCGCCACCACCCCTTGACCGCTTGAGCTGGAATGCTTCCCCCACGTCAAAGTTGCGTGCTTTAGGCGACGTCACTTTCTTGGAATTTGTTGCCAATCATCATGTAGAAGTGATGTAAATGTGCACAACCGTCTCACGAATAAAAGCGTCGAGTCTCGATTTAAATTGGTTTATTGCATATTTATTTACGAGCATTCCTTCTTGACGACTGTGATGTACGTGAAATGGAATAAAACAATCGGCCACTCCGGGTGAGTTAACGAATGCCCTTCTAGCTCCCCGCGATATATCTGATTGGAAAGAAAGTTCTCGGAATTTCATGAACAATTATTACAACCCAGTTTATTTAAAAGCAAAATCATCTCAATCATGAATGTAATCACCATTGGCCTCTATCACTTCACGCCAACGTTTATGCAAACTATGGATGCCATTCCAATAGAACTCTGGCGGCTGCGCTACGAAAAAGTTGG
>CAJPEV010002979.1:0-36340 GCA_905338385.1 Darwinula stevensoni | reverse complement strand
GGTTGGAACTTGCAGCCGAGGTAAACGGGTTCCTTCGGCTCGTACGAGAGCAACATGAAGCGGAGATTCTCCACCACCACGTACCTTTAAAAATATTATAATAAAAGCAAGAATTGTTCAAAAACAATAAAATTTTGTGCGCAACATCACGCGATTTGCAGTCATTTTTAATGAAAAAATACGAGCACAACTGTGGAATTCGGCACGCTCAGGACTTAGAGAAAAAAAATTCTCCCCGAAAAGGTACAATTTTGCTTCCTTTCCCTCTTTTCCTTCTTAAATTTGGCAGCTATAATAAAAATGTATGTGCATGGGAGATATACATATTTATTTAATGGTTCCCCGTTTGTAAATTCCTTACTGATGGTGGCACAAAGGTACAGGTTTGATAATTTGAAGAAAGCAAATTGTGCGGGGAAAAATTGGTTTGGGTCCAAATGCTTTAGTACCCTGATGAGAAGTTCATGAAGGCAATTCATAAGAGGTTTCTGAGCCTGAAGAGATTCATCGGCGGACCTATGACAACCTACATATGCTGAAACAGGCCATTAGAGATGCCTTCGCTACAGTCAGGACCGGAGATGATTGAAGGAATTCTGCAAGCATTCAAAGAGAGACTGCGCTAAGTCATTGAAAACTCTAGACGTCATTTTGAACACTAGTCATTTGGCGGCTTTCATTTGTAAGGATGTAACTTTGTTCCAATTTCCTATGGAATGCTGAAAGTTTCTAAACTAAAAATATATTGAATTGGCTATCGTTTGAGTCATATATCATTGAAATCAGATGTATAATTCATGATTAATAAGCTTTTACTTTTGGGGAGACAATTATGGACCGCCCTGTACATTGAAGAGTGCGGCCACCTCCACAACCGAGCCGGAACCGAAGCGAGGAAGGTCTCTAGCGCGAACGGAATGAAAGGGGAAAGTCGCTGATATGCTCTAATCCTGGAGGGGAGGAAATCCTTTAATTGCTATAATTTAATATAATAATTTAATTGCCCCCCTCCCCCACCTAAAGAAACTTGTTTCGCCTAGGGAACACGACTACGGATACAATGTCAGTGAGATCACTGATAAAGATTCTAATGGGGAAGGAAAAGAAACAAGAAAAAAGGCAACAGAAATGGTTGCAGGATAATCCTCTCAACCACCATAGAGGAGACGATCGACAAAACGTCCATCGAGACGTAAAATGGGACTAAATATAAAGAAGTCGGGTGGCTCGGGAATCAGTCTTTGGACTGCGTTTGAGTTCGTGAGGAGCGAAAGCAAGATGAGTCTTTTCTTGTTCCAGTGGGTTACGGGCTCACTAAGAACAAAATGAGCGGGGACGGACGGAAAAACATTTCAATTTCACTATTAGATAAAAATGAAACTTTTCATCAGGTAGGGTTCTTCTGTCATTCTCTTGTCTTCAGAGACAAGCGAAGGGGGTTGACCATAAATCTGCCCGTGGACACGATGGCGACTGAGTGCATTTAATTTTCAGCTATTCCTATTCCTGAGCCAGAAATAACGTCATTTGAGCAGCAACAATAAGATTAGGACTTACTTAGGACCACGACTTAGGAAAATCCATAAAGAAATAAATTTCTTTATGTAAGAGACTCTGCGGTCGATTGCCCTCCATCCGCGACCGTAAGCTCGCTGATGTGTAAAATCGGGGAACTGACCGGACACCTTTTTAAATCGCCGTCAATAGAGACCTTCCCGGGCCTCTAATCTAATTTAAAAACGATTGAGCTGTTCAGAAGTGACTTCAAACATCTCGTGAAGCCATTCTCCATCAAGGCATTAAATTCTCGCATCCCGTCATTCTCATCTCATTTTTTTGACCGATCCAAACCAGAGTTCTCTTTGGAAAACCTTACCGCATTCTGCAGCATTTGTGCGACAGAACCAAATTTTACACAACCTCGATTAACCCTACGCAAACAAGCCAAATTTCATGGTACACTGCCTTGGCTGTTTGACACAAGTTATTTGCGCAATAAGGGGATCTAGAAGAGACCTGAAAGGTAAACAGTTTCTTTTTCCGCCAACGCAGGATTGTGAGCGAGATGCCTCACGTGTCATCGTCGGCCTTGAAGAACCAATCGGCGTCCTGGAAGTGGTGCAGGTAGATGTAACGAAATGCCTCGCGGGTCTTCTCCCAGAGATATTCCCTCCCTTCGCCCACGGGAAGGGCAATGGCCGGCAGCGACGAATCTAACCAGCAGAGGGTAAGCGATGACGGGAACATAAAAGAAGAGATGAATGCACAGCAGAGTCGAGATGATCAGCATCCACAGTGAATAACGGATTGAAGAAAAAACACCTCGAAATCCACGAACCCCTTCCCCAAAAAAGCATGACATACCGTTCTTCGAGCTCATGAAGAGGAGGACATTACACCGCCTCCCCCATGTGGCCTTGATGTGCCTTGCCTTGGACTCGTGGTTCTCCGGTTGAGTCATCACCCAACACAAGACCCTCACCTTTCTCGAAATCTCATCCGCCAACGTCGTGTCAACCTCCCCTAAACATGAAAAACCTTATAAAAAAAAAAAAAGAATTGGAAAACCCCTGACGTCGCCTTGACCTTAAAGGTTAAAGGCACCTTCATAGAGCGACTCCTCCTCGACTACCATTTTTTCAAAGTCCACCACTGGCTTCTCTCTTTTCTTCTTCACTCTGCAAACACGACCTCCGACCATTGATTAAATTAATTACACGAATGATACGATTACCTGAGACGGTGATGCTCACGAGGGGCCATCGAGAATGGACGAAATGAAGAAAACCGACGACAGAAGGACCAACAAGGAGGAGACGCCAAAGAATATCCTTTTCATCCTCTGCAAATTTTCCTTGGTACCTTTGACTTCGACCAACACATTCAATTCAAGATGGCGGGGGTTGGGAAAGCGGAAAACCGTCCAAATTTCGCCGACGAGTCAGAGACACTTCCGATCGCGGAAACGCGACATTATGCACGTAGTCTGATGAAGGATATACCCTATCTTGGCGATAAGAACCCCCTTTTGATAAAGAGCACTTACTTGCAATAAACCAAGCTGCAAGCCTCCGTTTTATTATTAAATGAATATGCGGACTCCCTTTGAGTCGTGACGTTGACACAGTCCTCTGACGAAAAGGCAAAAAAGTCACGACCGCTCCTTGACAAAAGCATATAGGATCACAGGAGATGTGTTAATTTGCGATTAGCCATTACAGCATGTTGGAGCGATGACATACTTTCTCAACAAAATGCATTTTAAAAGAAACATCAAGCGAAGTGTTGAATTTAGGATAATATTTCAACTGGATCTAGACATTTTTCTCAAGATGTCTTCCTTCGTTGACGCCGTCGGGGCTGGGATGAATGGTTCGAAAACTTCTGAGAAGTGCTACCGTTCAAGCAGGAAACTTTGAGGGGGTTCACACAGCAAAACATTTGGGAAACCACACAAAATGAGAGTGGCACCCTTACAACGACAAAATACAAGGGACGATTGGCCATTGCTTGATGCAATAAGGAATGTCACACAAACACCCACGCAATAAAATCTGTATCTGGTAATGTTCGACCCTGCAGCAAATTCCAAGGATATCACATAAAAGCAATGATAGAATAACACACACTAGTTGCGCTTGCGTCGCTACGCGAATCTTTTGTTCCGAGAGGCGATTAAAAGCCAAAAACCATGTGACAGAGACTAAGCGGTACGATAATAACTTCATTCACAAAAATGTAAAAACAAACACGATCCTCAGATCATCTTGCGCCAGGCCAGGTACATGAACATCAGGAGAATCAGAATTCGTTTCTACCCCGTGGCTTACTACGGCATGTCATACCGATACAACATGATAATCTATGTCATCAGATATGGATGGATGCATAGGTACGGCGTCACTCCTGGATGCATCAGGAGGATGTGCAGAGATGAGAACGAGGGGGGTGGTGCTCTTCTCAATTCATCCTTGCGACCGTCGTACGCCGAGTTCTATGAAAATGATAGAACTTCGATCAGGTCCGAGGCGGGACGAGCGAGAGTTTTTGAAAGAAAGTTGAAAATCCAAGGGTGGAAGCCCTCACCCTACGCAGAGCGTTTCATACGGACGGACACTTCTCGATTCTTCTTCTTTCGTATAGCGTTTTTGATAGCAACAATTAAAGTTCAATTCAAGGTGAACTAACCATTCCATTGCTTCTGGGGCTGCTGAATGGATACAGTTTGAACGTTTGTCACGAATGTCACGTTTGAATGCTCTAATTGGACAGTCGTTCACAATGTGTTGGATAGTTTGGCTCTGTGCGCCACAATCACATTTGGGATTTTCACTTGCCGATTAATATATAACTAATCGAAGACATTTGACCATCTAAATTCAATGTTCCAATTTTACCCCTCAACCTACTGACGGAGGTATGGGCTTATATTGTGGAACGGACATCCCTGATGTGATTACGTCGCACGCGCAGGATCTCAACTCTCTCCAGCAGGGCTCGTCCGAACTCGCTCAGAGTCATAAGCGGGCTTGCGGGTCGGTCGGATCTACCCGACACGGTCCGCGAGTCCTACTCACGTAGTATCGGGTTTAGCTATGTCGGGGGGTTTCGGGTCGGGCCCCGTCGGGTAGAGTGAGGAAAACTCGACCCGTGCAGGACAGACAGAGAGACAAATCTCGGCTAGACTACGCAGAACGTTTCAGACGGACAGACACTTGCTGATTAATATAAGATTCCCCATTCAACATCTGACCTCGCCCTCGTCACTGCGGGACACAGGAGCGACGCCATAGGGCCGCAAATGGTAGATGAAGTACTCGAGAATGTACATGAGTTCGGGCGAGACGTAATGGATGGAGACGGCCGCGTCCGAGCAGCACTCCAGTCCTTCCGCGTAGGGGAACGACGTCGCGCTCCTGAACCAGCTCCACACCTCCTCTGCATCGGGGAGGAGGTGATGCTCTGGCACGAATGGGAACATCCGCCAGCGTCCCGAGGGGTCCCGCGATTCTTCTATCTCCACCCCCACTGCGCGCAGACACTGCACTGTGTGACCGTGGGAGAAAAAAAAATTCAGTGCACTGGCGTTGCAGTGATTCCGACCTTGCAGTACTGGAATAGGACGAATGAGATACTGGCATCTTTCAGGACCTTCCTCGACGTAAGTTCCCGCACGTGCTAAAATTTAGCTCTTTACCTGTGATTACAAACGCGTTCCATATCATTACTAATATCTGTCGCACAATTATAGGTGGAGTTGGTATCGCACTACGGAAGCTAGTTTCAGTATCACTACGTTGATTAGAACGGGTACTGCCCCTGGAACTGCTCGGTTGACATGTCTTTTATGCGGGACAAAGTGTCAGTAAAGAGAGTCAATCAATAAAATTATTTATTGTATTTCTCTATATTTCAAGCAAACGCATGGGGATTGAACCCTTTCCAAACACCAAGTGTGCCTCGGAATTTGCAACAATCGAGTGCAATCAACAAGCGTAAGATGAACCGAATTGAAGTCACTCACTAGAAAGAATGCCGCGGCAGACAAAAATGCCCGTCCTGGATTCCCGCCGAGTCAGACGGACGGCATCGAGGTGAGCATGCCTTCCGCGTTCGCGTTTGCCATCTGCCGATTGAAGCTAATCTCTTCGTGATAATCCGGGATAATCCGATGCGTCGTCTGTTGAGGATGTCGGCACATGGATGAATTAAATTTTCACGCCAGGCGAGATAACGCAACGACTCGCCACATCCAGCTAGGAACTGGTCCAGCTATCATTAACAGTTTTCCACCAACTTCATGTCTTTCCTTTGGCACACGTAGCGCACGATGACGAGCTTGCACCCACAACTCGACGCGAATTATTCAACGTGCGTCGAAGAACGTTTCGATCGCTGACGAAAGTGCAGATCGAGGATAAATAGAGGTAAGAGAGGGCATGAATATGTCGGCCGTATTTCTCTTCATTCTTCGATTTTTCCCGATGGTCGGTGGTCTGTCGCTGATGAATGCGCTCGACGTGTCTCGCGGCTTCGCGCGTTCATGGCCGCTTTTCGTTGCTAATATAATTATCTTGGTGGAAGCACTTCAGCGAGGAAAAATCGGACTCAATTTCCAGCAGATAACCCCGTGTGCTCATTATTGCGAAGAATGGGAGTGGATTCTGTAGCCTCTATCCTAACGAGTCTCACGATGAGTTTTTTTTTAATTCTAATCAATCCAAAGACAAATGAGTCATTAAATAAATAGTGCTAATACGCGATATCAGCGCTAACTTGCTGGAACAGTCACGGTTCCCCAAGCACCTCATCAAGCACCGTCCAATAAGATTATAGATATAGGGAATGCCTCTCTGCATTAATGATTGCATAGAGCCCTACACGGGCCTGCACGAGTTTCTAGCCGTGCGCGGGATAAGAATCGAATTGGGTCGACCCGATGGGAAAACATGGCCCGTTCAGGGGTCTAGGGAGCAGGGCAAAAGTACGGAAACGAACAGAAGTGGGCGGAACGAGTTACGACCATAGAGTGAGGGGTGGCCCCTCCATTTATACACTCTCTATGGTCACGACCCAAAATGCTTTGAAGTTCGATGCAGATTGGTTGGAGGAATGAAAATGTACGAAAGGAGGATTTGCTGGCATGACATCCCGTCGGTTTCTCGCTTTCGTTCCGGTTTTTAACACCGGGATGCGTCACGTCTAGCTCTACGTGTGTCTGATGCCTTGGATGAATTCGTCATCGCAATATTGAAGGAAAACGCGGCTGCACCGATTTTTCTCTCGTACAAGTCTCGAATCGACACTTGGGGCGGCATTAGACGCGGCGAGGGAGAAGAATTGCAACTGACCAAAAGCGACATCATCTCCGCCTTCAGAACAACAAACGGGGCAGGACGTGTGGGAGGGGAGGGCCTTCTCCACGAGTCTCTTCAGTGCCTCTCGACTCAGTAAATATCCTGCAAAAAAAAACGAAAGAGCCTTTCATTTTGGCCGAGAAAGGCCTTCCTGGAATCCCAAATGATGGATCGTCACCTGATCCGGTGCTCACGGAGCCCGGCTCGACGACCTTCTCGAACCGACAGCCGAAGACGACTGGCTCCAGTGGGTCGCGGTCGAGGAGCATGTGGCGGAGGTTCTCCACGATGACGTAGGTGTCATCGTCTGCTTGGAGGAACCAATCCGCGTCGTCCGAGTGATGCCGGTGCACGTACCGCAGTGCCTCCCGAGTCCTCAGCCAGGCGTGATTTCGTCCTCCTTTCAACCCCACGGCGGGCAGGGATGGATCTGCATCATCGATCAGTTTCTGGTTGTTCTTTCCGGATTTGGGATTCGAGTGGGGCGCTTAGTGGGAACCCAGTTTCACCTGCTGGCTCACCGGCTAAGACTAAGCACGACAGCGACTTGCAGTGAGAGGGACAAAATTGGCCTGATGACTCCCTCACAAGTCATAAAATTATGCTCGCTTACTCGGCTTGCTTCGAGGGGGGGGGGGGGGGAAGGGGTGCATTTGGGGGCCCCAAGTGCCTTGCAGTAACGAAAGCAATTGGAGTGAAGTACTGAATCCGAACGAAGCAGATTTAGAGCCGCGTGAAGGCTGTGTAATTCGTAACATCTCTGACATTGAAAAACCACAATAAAACGTCCAATTGAAGTGCACGACGTGCATGCATAGACGCTTTGTGGGGGGTGATGGAGACCGACGACAGGTGCGAAGCGAGAACTACCGGTTTTGCGATGTCTTCGATGGCAACTCAAGTTTACCGGTAATTCGATGCATCGGATGCCCTCGGACGGTATCGGATCGCCTACTCGAGCAGCAATCCAGAATGGATCCTGCCGCGTCACGTCCCAAAAATCTCATACGACCTACGAGGACGTTTCATAAGGACATCCTGTTCCACGTGGAATCCAGGTGTCTCGGGGACGTCCTGTCGCTCATTGGTCATAAGAAAGATGAGAGAAAAGGACCACCAACCGTTCTCCGTGCTCACGAAAAGGAGGACGTCGCACCTCCTCCCCCACGTGGCCTTCACGTGCTTGGCCCTCGCCTCGTGGTTCTCCGGCCGGGTCACGACCCAGCACAGGACCCTCACCTTCTTCGTCTCGCGGGAACGGTCACCGAGGGCGGCCAACTCGTGGGAATGGTCACCGAGGGCGGCCAACTCGCGACGCGAGAGGATCGGTCCCTGCTCCCACTCCGCTCTGTTCATCCAAGAACACTGTTGATGGTATCTCAAGGTCAAAATAGGGGAAAGCTGAAACCAAATATAGAATTTTGTTTGGAATCCAACAAAAGTGCGTCCAGAAAGCCAGATGTGAAACACGTAACACAGATCCGGATAATTTGATTTTCTTGATTGACGAAATTTGTCAAGTTGGAAAATTCAGACGTATTTCTTGTTTCCACCTGCATGATCATACAGATATTGACGTTGTGGGCAATTTCTCGCAGGGCTTCCTTCATCTACCTTTTAAGGCCACGAACTGCTCCTTTTCCATACGAGGGGCGAATACCGCACAAATGAGGAATTTCTTGCCGGAGTCGATCCCGAAGGCCATTGAACTCAACATGGCTTTATTTGGTCATCAGGTACCAGCTCTCTGTGACGGCTTTCTTAACCCTTCCCATAGTTTATTTATCGAAAGCAGTGGAGATTTTATAGCGAAGGAAGAGCCCGATCGAGGACCTAAATAACTTTCGCTAACTGGTTTACCTTTATTTCATACGCCTAATTATAATAAATATAACCGGTATCTCCTGTGTATACTGAGAAGAGAGACTCGAAGACGGTTTTCTCACCGATGAAAGGAAACGAGGGCGTAGGGACGAGTCGCGTCACTGGAGGAATGCAAGACGAAGGCAGACAGGATCCCCACGCACAGCCCGCAGGTCAAGGCTCCCACCGTCTCCAAATTCTTGCCTCCTTCAAGAAAGCGGGGAATCAGAGCGAAGAGGGTGGAAGGAGGGGGGGGAGAAGTGGATGGAGGTGGGTGGAAGGAGGGGGGGGGAGAAGTTGCTGGAGGTGGGTGGAAGGAGGGGGGGAAGGAGAAGTAGGTGGGCGTCGCTTCGGGTTGTGAGAGGGACGTGGCGCGTTTGAGTTGGAAACGTGTCTGGTGAGGACAGCGATACCTGTCGGGGTGTCTGGGGATATCTGTGACTTATCGCTCTGAGGCGATCGCATGCTGGGAAAGCCCGCAGACATCAGTCTACTGACATGCAAAATTGCGAGTTAGAAACGGCGTGCTTTTCGAAGCTGTTCCGCGCAAATGGCGCATACTAAAAAAAAGGAGAGAAAAAAGTCACTCGTGCGGCTTATTTTTAAAGTCATTCTTACTTCGCTCTATAATAGTCGAATGTAAGAGTACACTTTGGGATATTTAATTATCGAACGAACTCTGTCGCAAAACACACCAGTCGCAATTTTCAATGTTTAGACTGGCAAAAAAATTTAAAGACGTTGAAAATGGAACCGCCAGATCAACGGAGATTCAACGCAGAATCACAGATGCCATTTTTGTGCGTGCGGCCGATCCGAAAACCGGACGCCCACGTCCGCCCCAGTCGCACTCGGAAGGCGACGAGGGCAGGCCATGGATGGATAACGAGCAGCTCGCAAAACCTGACCCCGATTTTCCGCGATTTTCGAAATCTTCGGATCTCACTCATTAATTTTGCAATCGATTATCAAGAAAAAGCGCTAAAAAAAAAATAAGGGAGAGAAAAAAATTGTTAAATGGTTACGGACTCGATTCGAAGTACTTGCCGGTACCGTGAGGACGAGGCGAGACGTGGCGAGTCCATCCCGGGATGCGGGCCATAGCTCGGGAGGTGTGGGTCGAGTGGCTCTCGCGGGTGTCGGCGGGGGTCAGTGACAGCCGAGCAGTGGCGGATACAGAAATTTTTCATAGGGGGGGCGGTTCCCAAGTTCCTACCCCCCCCCCCCACCCCCCCCAGTCTACCATCATTCCTCTTCCTTTCACCTTTTTTATTTTTCATCTGGGGTAAGAACTTGAGTTTCTATTTCACTAGCTCCAATAAAATGTAATGCAGATGCTATTTTGAATAAATAAATCAAATGCCAACCTGGCCATAGGGGGGGCGGTCGCCCCCCCCCGCCCCCCCCTGTATCCGCCACTGAGCCGAGGGATATGCATCGCACTCGGTCGATGCATATCGGCGGCTGTGTCGAGGCTCCATCTCGTCCATATTCAACTCCGACTTTTCATTTTTCATTTTGGATCTTCATTTTTTCATTTTTCATTTTGGATCTTCATTTTTTCATTTTTCATTTTGGATCTTCATTTTTGATCGGTCGTTACCGCTGAAGGAAGTTGGAGGAAATGCAACGCGTCTCAAGATAGTTTGCCATCAACTCGAGTGTTGTTTATTGATGGAGCTCAACCGATTGAGAACTTGCTCGAGCTCAGCCGTAAATAATGATTTAAAAGTTGCAAACAGTGGAAATCTCCCGGATCAGCTCGCTAATCCCTCATTTATCCGGATGGCGCGATCCAGATTCTCCGTCGTCTGAGTAGAGAATAAATAAATAAAAATCCATCGGGTCGTAGAGAAGGCTCGAACCATTATAAGGGTATTTCCAATATCCGCTTATAATATAGAAATATTACGAATATAAATTTTCCGCGAATCGGCGTCGTGAATTCCGTTGAAGACGGCAGGATCGTAGTCGTTTGAGCCATTTGCAAGGGAGAGAGGCCGAAAATTAAAATGTTTATCATTTTAATCATAACGAACTGTGACCCATCTATTATTTATTTTAAATAGGGAGTTGGGCTTGTGTCGGACAGATATTAAAACGACGTCGTTTGCTTGGAGGAAAAATAAATCGCAGTGCCAGGGAACGGCATGGGGAGAATCTAGAAGGGAAAAAAAAAAACATCGCAAGAAAAATCGGCGATTTCTTCCGAGACGAGACGAAAAATCGGACTTACCGCTTTCTTGCGCTGAATCTCCCGGAACCGCTACTTAGAAAGGCCGACTCCAGCCAGACGACCCGACGGTTTTCCTGCTGCGTCCTCTCAGATGAATCTACGTTTTGCTGCTGCGTCCTCTCAGATGAATTGATTCCCCAACGAAGCTTCGTGATCGGCTTTGAGCGCCCCGCAACCATGGAAACTCACTCGAAACTAATATGAAACGAGTCATTCGTGTCGACTTGCCTTGACGAAGAAACGTCGACCCGACGACTCTAGGCCCAGAAGCACAAATAAATGCTTTGGCACGGTCACGCCGCACGTGCGCCCTCGACCTTGCCTATACCCAGGTTAGAAGAGTAGATAAGGTTGGGTCGAAAGCGAAGCCCCGAATAATGGCGGTTCTAGCCCTAGGGCAAATGACGTCACTGGTATACACCAGCCTCGAGTGCTCCATTCTCGCCATTGGGTTTCCTCCGATGTAATGATATTATTTGAAGCGTAATGTCAACATTTCGTAACCTATCGCTGATTTAAAAAATATCCTTTAAATTGAAGAAGGGAAAGCATCGAATGGGAAAGAGGCGGGGAGTTTGGGGGGGTGCGACTGTAGTGAGAATATATTATTATTTACGGAAATTGTTAACATGTGTCATTTGCCCTTTTGAAATGGCAATGAAAATATGCGTTCATTGTCAGACTTCTTCGTTCTGCGTTGCTGAATCCCCAAATCAGAGGAAGGGAACTTGTTTGTCATGGTCATGGCAATTCACGTGATTTTCACGAACACCATGAATATATTTCTTCTCGCAAACATTCAACGAAAGACTTCCATTCCTTTCTCACCTTCTTGCCCTTGCTGAGCAACTGCCCTCTTGCACGCGCAATGCTCGCACTCCGATCGGTTAAAAACTCCTTTCGATTAGATATGAATCCTCACTCTTGAGGAAGAACTGCCTCGGAAGGACCTCGAAGAAGAAATTATCTCGAGACTCCTTCGAAAACACACGGGTGAAACTTGAATGCAAGCACCAAGCCCTTGATAGCCTCCGGAGACCCAAGCAGGTCGGGCTGAAATGCTCTTCTCGTTGCATTCAGAACTTTTTTTTTTCTTTTTTTTTTACCAAGGTATGAGATGAGAGTTGGCAGATTTGCCTCTGTTTCATGCGTATATTATAACTGTAACGAGTCGATTTTCGTGTATTGGAACATATGAAAAAGCATGGACGGTCGAGTATAGACATCTTTACCGGGGGTCCCAGGAGGTTATATATTAATACATCCAGTCTAGCAGAAAATTGGAGAATTAAAAGGAACCATGAGGTTGCACTCACAAACGAACACTATCATCCTGCCAAGGCCCTGCACTCAATTCAAAGGATATGGATAGCCTAAAGGACAAAGGTTTCAATCACGATCACCGAAGCTAATCTGTGCAGAACGTCGTAAGTGGATCGCTTCAAAATAATGTTTAGTTACTTTAGTTTAGTTACAAAATAATGTTTAGTTAGAAGTGAGGCGAAGGGAGGTGATCACCTGGCTCAAGTGCAGGCAAATACTCGTGGGTGAAAATTCTATGTATCTGAATGACGCGTCTGATTTGACATTTGAAACGCTCTTGTGCTTCGATATACGTAAATGAAGGTCTGAGATGATTACACCGAAGATTTCCTCATCGTAATAGGAACATAATCAAAATGAACATGCTATTGTGGAAGAGGGAATTTCGTCAGCAAAATCCATGTCGCACGAGATCGTAGACTAGACAGGTCTGCTCAGCCCCGCCATAATACGGCGTCTCCTGCTGACGTCACGTGGTTCAGACGGCACACGGGAGTCCTCCAAGTGCCCCCTTAGTTTTTTTTACTCCTTCACATTTTCTGTACCTCTTTTGCGAGGCTTTATGTGTTTCTTCTGGTCATTCACGCAAAGCGGTCGAATGTGCTGTTGCGAGCTGCAAAAACCATAATGATTTCACAAAGAGGATTCGATACTTCCGCTCCCAAAAGATGGAGAAGCCAAGACAAAGTCGATCCGGAAAAAGCCAGAATGTGTTCTCATTTTCAACTTGAAGACTATGAGCGTCAATGATTTGTGAAATGTATTCTCCCTTTGATTGAAGTGTCCTGATCTTCAAGATAGGAGAGAGTCTTTTTCTGAGGGTAGAAGCTGGATAGACGCCGTTTCACGAGAGAGTTTAACAAGGCCGAATGTGGAATTTTTAAATCAGTGTTTGTCCATAGAACGAATGTTCAACGAATTTTACGGGGATTACAGGGAAGAAGGCTGTCATAAAATAATGAATTGATCTCGTGAAGGAAAAAGAAGCAGCCCCGCTTCAGGTCATGTCCACCTTTGTGCGATGCCGCACTTTCTTCCGAATTCGGAGACTGAATGGTGAGAGAGCACAGAGACACACCCAAAAGTCAGTGAAGATGAGTCGAAGAATGGACAGATTGGAAGAAAATAGACCATGAGAATGATCAAATTTCCTTTCGAATACACCGTCTCTTCATCCAGTCTGATTTGAATTACTTCACTTTAGCAAATATTGACCCATAATAAATGCATGATGAAATGTAGCTATTGCTCGGAGCGCGGGGAAGCTGTAAGGGATGAGAAAAATAATGTTTTCTCTTGTGATCTCTAAAATGCGGTAGCAGACGACGCTGCGCTCTCTTGAACCACGTGACGTCATGCGCAGAGAGGGCTCAAAACTCGCTCCGCTGTCGAGCAGACCCTGTCTAGTCTACGATCTCGCATGTCGCATCCTTCGTCGTGCCCATGATATTGTGCACGGGGACTGGGGGAGTTGGGGCTGCCGTCTCTTAAGAGGATGAAGGAAGGAAGCTCCTGAAATACCACATAAAAGCAAGGGGGAAAGGTCCAACATAAAATATCATCACAGCAAGCATCAAGGATCCACCTTGCCCGTGTCATTACGGCTCATATCACGCTGCGAGAAGGGCACGACGCCATAGGGACGTAGTTGGTAGATGAAGTACTCGAGAATGTACATGAGATTGGGAGAGACGTAATGGAAGGAGACGGCCGTGTCCGAGCAGCATCCCAGTCCTTCCGCGTGAGCGGAGTAGGCGTCGATCCATAACCAGCTGTACTCTTCGATGAGGCCGGATATGAGGTGATGCTCTGGGTCGAAAGGGAACATCCGCCAGCGTCCCAGCTCGTCCCGGGAGTCTCTCGGTTTCACTCCCACTTTGTGGAGGCACTTCCCTGCGATCGAGGAAAGCATTCAGCGGGGGGCAAAGCGGTGCTTTCCGGTTCGACAGTGGTGAAATTGAATGTGGGTGGCAAATGCAATGTACTTCAAGGTTAAAGCTAGGTGCTGCTTTGACTGTAAACGGGTCGAGGTAGACTTAGATTTTCATCTAAGTGCACCGAATGTACGGTGCAGATTGACCTGCATTGATAACTGGGCATCGAGAAAATAACTGCATGAATTAGCCCGATCACAAACGCCAGTAGTGAAACGAGGCATATCGTTCGAAGCAGAGCCATACCGAGGAGAGCTGGTGTCCTGTGCGAGATATCCCGGCCCCCCCCCCTCTATACCTCTCCATCTCCCCCAGTACCAACATTACGTATTAATTTATATGTTTAATTTAGTTAAATTCAGGATAATTAATTTTTTTTAAATTTTCATTTATATTTCGTAGCGATTCGGCAGCCAATTGGCTGCCAAATCACGTCCTCCTCAAGTCAGTAGTTCGCCAGCACGGAGCGAGCTGGCGAATCGCTCACAGCCCCCTCGGTACGGCTCTGGTTTGAAGACACTCCCTCCTCCCCCGGACATTTCTACAGTACCATATTGTTTCTTGAGAGAGATCTTAACTTGAAGACGATCTTGCTGAAGCCGTTTCAATAGCCCTATAGCATTTCCTGACCAACAATTAGGCCAAAAAATCTGATTTAAATATAATTCAGATATATATCATAAATATAAATAAAATATATTATTTAAATGTAACTCAAGGTACATTCGCCCACCTGTTTCCTTTCTTTATCAGGCGACGGTTTTAGCATGCATAAACCGGGAGAGGCATAAAAAAAAAGCCCCGCTCTTTGACAGTCTGGCGATAACGAAGAAAAAGATGGCACAACATAGTTGTCTTTCTTAATCACTTCTCCCTACCCTCCAAAAGCTGTCTGTTTCTCTCTGCTAAATTTTAATATCACATCAATGACTACAGAACTAGAATTTAAATTCTGCGCGAGGAAACGTGAAATAAACCATTTCTGACAGACATCAATGGAGAAATCTTTCAAACGCGAAATATAACGATATATTTATATTTATGATATATAATCTCTGATATATAAGGTGTTCATTAGTATCTTAATGGACCCTAAGAAGCCCACCAAATTTAATTAAAATCGAAGGGGATCCGCTACACGACTGTTGACTTCGAATGGGAAGAATTTCAAAGAGGGGCGCGTTTTTTTAGCGCTTCACCCGGAATCTATTACACCACTGATCAAAGTAAGAGGGACAAACACATAGAGACGTCCTCGGCGATCCCACGAAGAGAACATAATTTGGGATTGGGCAGGGCCTTCTCCACGAATCTCGCCAGCGCCTCTCGGCTCAGCACGTAGCCTTTAAATGGGTCCAAAAGCCTCCAGGAATCCCGAAAGTGCGACCGTCGAGGCAGACCGAGTCGAGGGAAGTGTCCTCACCTGCTCCCCCGCTCATGAAGCCCCAGAACCAACAGCCGAAGACGACTGGCTCCAGTGGGTCGCGGTGGAGGAGCATGTGGCGGAGGTTCTCCACGATGACGTAGGTGTCGTCGTCTGCTTTGAGGAACCAGTCTGCGTCGTTCCGGTGATGCTGGTACACGTATCGGAACGCCTCCCGGGTCTTGTTCCACAGCTCGTCCCGATCCTCCTTCACCTTCAAGGCCACGGTGGGCAAGGATGGGTCTGCGCAATTATGAACGGAGGTTTTCGTTCCATGTCTCGAGAGCGAGTGAGGAGCGAACGTCGTGTCCCTATCGCCCCTGTTTGCTTACCGATCATCCTGACAATACCAAGATACTTTACAAGAGCTATTTGGCCAATTGAGGGGTATTCAAAAAGCAACAAGACAAACCTGTTTTCCAAGGCACGCTCATGTTCACCCCAGATATTTCAATTTTCGCTCTAATACATCCGCAGAGAAAAACCATTACGCTCGGACAGTACCTCACTTCGTACACAATGACGTACATTGTCATAAGACTAAGCATTCACGTGGTCTCCTTCAGAAACAGTTCCTGGCTTGAGACGAATCTTGGGAAAGCTAGGAAGGACAACATCTTGATTAAACTCATGCCTACTCATATCGTGCTCCCAGACACAACATATGAAGCATCGAACTTGTGTCGTTTAGGCAGGACAAGCGAATGACAAGGCTAGGCTAGCTTTACTGTTCGAATGTAGATGGTTTTACCATATCAAATTTCTGCATAAATCCATTTCTGCCATCTAGTGATAGTGATCTCTCATCATACCTTCCTGGGAACTCATGAAGAGAAGGACATTGCATCGTTTCCCCCACGTGGCCTTCACGTGCTTGGCCTTCTTCTCGTGGTTCTCCGGCTGGGTCAAGACCAAACACAGGACCCTCACCCTCCTCGAGATCTCTTCCGCCAACACCCCTTCACCTGTGAATGCAAAGACCCAAGTCCCTTCAACCCTCCAGCCGCAGGGGAGAAGGATGTCACGGAAGATGGAGGACCTCGATGAGCGACTTCCTGGCGGGAATGGTCACCGAGGACAGCCTTCCCGTCCACCTCCGGATGCGTGGGGATCGGACCCCGCTCCCGCTCCGCTCTGTTTAAAAAATTGCACTGCCTCATTATTCGCATCTTCACCCATTCAGAGGTGACTTGGAGGCTTAATAAATTTCTTCTGAAAGAGCTTTCAACCTCCTGATGGTCTTTGGAAACTTTCAAATGTGGATGAGAGGTATTCTAGAACTCTTCTATTTAGTACCATCTCTCCTATTAGTTATTTATGTCGGTCAATAGATAACAACTTCTTTTACCCGTCGACCTCTTTTCTATTCGGCAACCCGGGAGAACTACTGGAGCGAAGACACAATTTCCTCACCGAGAGTAGAAAAGGGCACGGGGGTGAAGCAAATCGTAGGAGGAAGAGATGAAAATGTAGGCAAACAGGGATCCCACGCACAGTCCGCAGATCAAGGCTCCCAATATCTCTTTCTTAGGGCTTCCTTCGAAAGAGAAATTTGAAAATCAGCGGTGTTGGGCGGTAACGAAGCAAAAGTAACGCATTACTGTAACTACGTCTTACGGTAACTTCAGAGGTAACGAGTGACTGCAAAGACTAGTTACGGAAGAGTAACTAGTTCCTTTTTCGTTAGGCGTCGCTATAACGCGTTGCTTTCTCGATGAAAGTGACGAGTGCTGCTTAACAAAATACATCTTTGCCATCGTTGAACTCATTTACGAAGTTGAAAAACGCAGTTCAAGTGCACAGCAAAGTAGAAACGTAGAAGGCGAGGTACAAATGTGTACATATTGCGTCCCTCGGGTCTGCATGTGTGGTCCAGACGTGGACATGTGCAGTACTCAAAGTAGACATAAGATGGCGTTTATGTTCCCTCAAACTTTCGAACTCGGGTCAGGACTCACCAGACCTTAGAAGAGTTTTCTTCCTTTCCCTGAATTTATCTTATCGTAATACTTGTAAAGGAGTATTTAGTAAAAGTATAAATATCATGTTTCAATGGCAATCGATGATTCTGGAAAATTTTAAATGCTGGGGTTTTGTACGGGAACAGAGAAGTGTGAACCAACAGGTTGAGTTTCGTCCTGTTACTACGGTCTACATGATGACCAGGAGAAGACCCTGTTCATGAGACAGAGCACGCTCTATGCGGAATGGAGACGCGGTAAGCGTGTTATCAGTGACAGATCGCTGCCTGTCGTAGACGTGGTGCTGGATGACGGGCCAGTAAAGCCGACAATTGAGGTTCATGAGCCGGCTTTTGAACCCCTTAAGCCTCACGTGGATAAGAGATAAGAAAGGTACACACGTGTACCTTCTGTACCTTTTCAACGAACGTATTTTACGACATATGTTTTTACCTCATAAACTACAAAATGTGTACGTTTCTGCTTTGCTGTGTGCGATACGCGCCAACCGACCAGTGCCGCTGAGGAGAGGCTATTTCAGCGCAAGCAGGCGCATTTCCACCGATAACAGAATTTCTTATGGATTATTTCCTATCGGATCGGTTCCAAGGGCGGACCCGACACCCGCGAGAGCGTCGGCCGAAGTTTTTTGCACCCCAGCAAGGAAACACGGAGTTGTCTTGTGAGTGGTTTCACGGGCGTGAGTCGTCTCCACTCTTACAAAGGAGTGAAAGGGGGTGAAGCTGGTTAACCTAACGCTAAGTAAACTTAGCGATTTTGCTCCCTAAAAAGGAGGAAGGTAAAAAAAAAAGGAAAAGAAGGAAGTCGCTCACCTCTCTCTATCCTAAGAATGACCACTAACTCTTTCTAATTAGTTTCTTTAAAACCAATTTTAAAATTACTTCCCCCCCCCCCCCCCCCCCCCCCCCCCNGAGGCGGGGGACCAGGATTGGAAGGAGAAGGCGGGAGGGGATGGGCCTTGACCTCACGCTACTCCCCCCCCCCCCCCCCCCCCCCCCTTCGTTTCACGCTTTTAAAAAAGTTATGGATTCTGCTCGGATATGAGAGTAGTTATCGATTGTATGCTCTCGTTTTTAGGGAGTGAAATCGCTCACTCTTTTCCAAGAATGCAGCATTTTCCTAGCTCAGTCCTCGTTTACGGGCTGCGGTGAATCGAATCGAAGGGGAAGGTTGAGAAATTGCACGAACGAAACTCGATGAGACGTTCCCGTGACACGGCGACGTTCGCGTTCAAACGTCAGGACTCGGTTCGACAGCGACCGTTTCGTCGATATACCGCCACCCTCGCTTAACGCCGGCTGAAAACAAATCTTCCCCATTTGCTTAATTTTTTTTGCTTAATTTTTTTTGCTTACTTTTTTTGCTTAATTTTTTTGCTTAATTTTTTTTCTTAATTTTTTTTTTGTTCTCTCTCGTCGTAGCGCCACTATCGCGAGCCGCCGTTCGCCAACACTGTCATTTGTACGAACATCCTCTTTTCTGCATAAATCCACCGCGATTTTGCACCAAGTGGCCCTCACAGAAAAACCGCAAGGGACTCTGTGACTCAGTCACATGTGAGCATGTCACAGGATGACAAATCACACGAGCAATCACCCTGTGGGAATGCGTCGCGTGATCTATCACCCTCTGAGTGCTTTAATGGACGGGCCAATCTAGCCGACATGACTTATTGCAGGACGAGAAGTCACACCCTCTTCGAAATTCAGGGAGGGATGTCAGATAGGGATGTCAGGTAGCATCTCTGCCCATTATAACTTCCCGGGTCGAAGTCGAGCGTTCATTTAAAAATCCTCCAGGCCATAAGAGACAAAAATTGTGGGAGCACCACTTTCTACTCCCAATTTAATTAACTCACTTCACTTAGTGAAAAATGTATGCTGAAAAATGAATGAATTTTTAACAATTTCAAAATCATCATTTGTATTAATCATTCATTAACTAATTAACGGTTAATTAACTCCCAGTTAGGCAGGCGCACGGAATGACCCTGCGGGGCTGAGCAGGGGCCAATGGGGGAGGGGGTGCCAGGCAGAAGGTCAATTTTAAGCCATAACTAGACATGAAAACGGCTGTATGTAGGCTTCTGGCAGGATCTGATGGGGATTGCGCAGATAGATTAGAGCTGATGAAATGTCATTTAAAAGGGTATTTCAACTTTTTTTTCTGCAGAGGAGCGCCTCGATCGATATTTTCATTTCTGGACTGGAATATTGATTTTATGGAATTCCTCCCCTTCTGCCCATTCAGTCAGCGAACGACCTCCGAAACAGGACGTTCCTTCGACTCGTGTGCCTTTCTTCGCGAGAAATGCGGAATGGAGACGAAGTGCTTCGACTAGGAGGAACTCAATTAGGGCACTTCGTCGCCAGGGGATATTCTCTCGGTGAGGGGATGCATGGGGACGAGATTGGAGGGCTTCTGCCGATGCGGAATGGAGATGGATTCACTCGACCTTGGGGTCTGATAAGGTCACTCGAAAAAGACGCGAAGGGAATGGTTAATTCGTCGGCGGAAAACGAGGTGACCCGAGGTCGGGCCGACCGATTCATCAAGGCGCAACGGAAGAGGTTTCCGAGGCACAATGCCGATGAGGTCAAGGTCAAGGTCGCCTCTGCATTACGGTCGGGCATCCCCAATTATCACCTTGGGACAGATCTTACAACCCCAGGATCGAGGGAAGACAGAATACCGGTCTTTTATGGCCTATATGCGCTCGGCACGGGAGAGAAAAAAAAAAAATCCATATTTCCCTTTGAGAAATCTTTCCAGTTTTTGAGATATCTTTTCGCAGGCAGTCGTCATTTCTTTCACTCCATTACCATCTCTCGTCTCCTCGATCTTTCTCTTCGCATTATTTTATTCTTCCCCCCTCGCTTTTCTCTCTGTTATTTAATTGTTATCCCTACCTTGCCTTCCCGGTAACCTGGTTACCAGGATACAGAACTTTTTCCACCCCTGCTTTCGAGAAATGAGGTTTTCCAGAGAGAATTTTATTTCGCACTAATTTCAAATAGGATTCGGCCTTTCTCCGAGGTAAAAGTGGTGGATCCTCCTCCGTCTAGTTGCGCTTCGCGATCGCAGTCGCGGGGATGACGCTTCGGGATCGCAGTCGCGGAGCCGCGCCAGTCGTTTAGAGGTGTCTGCGGTCATGCTTTTTTTCAGAAGGGGGATCTCTCGTCTCGTGCGTGTTTCCGATGCTCTGACGCGTGTTCGCTGCACGCACGCCGGGGGGTAATTTTGGGGTAATAACGATGATTTTAAAGCAAAGTATCGTCAGGTTCAAGATCGAATTTTAAAGATGCCGAAAATTAAAAACATCGTTCGCGGGGCTAACGAGGTTCACACGTGAGTCACACCCTAGCCGATCAGATGAGACATGCGATGTGACAGTGTGACGGGGTGGGAACGACCTATCACGTACTGGGTTCACACATGCCTGCGACCAGAGATAGCACATTGCAAGTGGTCACAAGAATGAGTCACATCCCTTCCCATTCACTTGTGACATTGGGGGTGAGACGAGCAATCACATGCCTCTCACATGTGACACAGCATGTGATCCTGGGTGATTTTTCCGTTCGGGGCCAATGGAGCTACTAGTAGATGTTCGCTGACACCGCGGAACGGATGGCAATGCAAGCTGCACGCCCGCTGAGCCAATTTGAGGAGATTTTGGCGAAATCGCCAAAATTCCTTGGACGTACGATTTCGTGCACATGTTTTCGAAATCGTCTCTACAAAATGAATGGGTCGCGGCGCTGAGGCAAGTGAAGGGGGATTATCATACATTTTCTATGGGATTATTATTATCATCATGATTATTAGTTTCTTTTTTATGCAGTTGAAGTGGAAGCAAAAGATATCCGACACGTGAGAAATCTCGCAAGCAGATCAGATTGCTTCTGCGCAGCATTCCCATGAAGAGAGGGGGAACAAAGACGAACGAGGAAAGGAATCTCTCCAGGCTCCCCCCCCTCCTCCTCCTCCTCGTCTCACATATCGACCTGACGGATCCAGGCGCCAGCACTCGGGTACCCCGTCACCAGGACTCGGGTGCCCCGTCACCAGGACTCGGGTGCCCCGTCACCAGGACTCGGGTGCCCCGTCACCAGGACTCGGGTGCCCCGTCACCAGGACTCGGGTGCCCCGTCACCCGTTCCAGAAAAACTTGTTCAATACACTAGCGCCTCACCGAAGGCATGGAGACACGAGACGAGGCGTGAAATCCATCCCGAAAAGGCGCTCATGGTCACGCACTCACAGCCGAGGGGTGACATTCGACGTGCAGCGTCACGCCGCACGCAAGATGTCGCCGTCGCTTCTCGACGCCGAGTGACGGCCTCGCTTCACGCTCGGGAGAATATCCGCTTTTCCCTCGAATTTTCCTTGTTTTCTTTCCGAAACGGGTCGATTCTAATTTGACGGATTCCTGATTTTGCCGGGTTCGAGCCGGAGAGACCGGATTTCGTGTCCGGGGCCCGTTCAAGGCCCATACGATAGAAGCGCATACATAAAGTAAAATAATATCTATAAATACCGTGTGGAAGACCAACATTTTGCTTCCAAATTTGGTCAATTCCGTTTCAGCGAAAACATCGATCAACTTTCGCCCGGTGGGCAATCGGCGCAGACGAGTCCATTCACGGAAGGAAACGCTGCTTTGAAATTCCGACTGATGCGATAAATATTCTCGAGGCGGAAAAAAAAGGCAAAATATACTTACTTTCTGCAACGTTGCACCAGAAGGAGCGCCGTGTTTCGTCCGGAAACTCTGCCGAGATCCAAGTGCAGACGCGGTGCGTTCTACTTATTTTCCGCTTCGGGCAGACTTGCACTGCTTTGGGTCAATTCGCTCCTTAAGGGAAAAGGGAAAAAAAAGTTTAATCCAAACTCGTCTTTAATCCAACTCAAGTGCCACTCTGAATTGGGGGGGACAGGTACCTCCCAGGGTTGGGTGGTGCCCCTAGGGGCAGTTTCCGGCCATCCAGAGTCACGAGAACGTGGAATCCAATTATTGCGGAGCTCAGTGCAGATCTCGCATGGGGAAGACGGCGATTTTCAGGAAATGCTCAGAACAGCTCACACAGAAAATACATTTTCGGCAAGTGAAAGAAATTCGGACAAGCAGTCAACTCGAAGGCCTCTCTTTCCACTGTGGCTTGGTCACAGATGACAAATGTCTGACTTCCCGCTTCGAAATAATTTATGAGGAAAACAGTAAATACGTAATCCTATTGACCAGAATTGGATTCTGCTGCATTTTGGGAAAAGCGACAGGATAAAAAAAAATCCATAGTCCAAAGTCTTGAATTCTCATCTATTAGGTTCCCAAATCTGTGAAATTTGGTGGAACGATGCTGAAAAATCACAGATTGATACCTGCTACATCCAACAATGGGAAATTCATTAATTCGCCCGCTCTAAACAGCAACAGGAGACCAACAGAAAAAATATCAGGACAGTTTCAGAGGAAACTTAAATGAAAAAATAACATACAAAATATCAAAATCCTAACTAAACCCCAGTGGATCTTTACAAATAAGGATACTCCCTGCCAAAAATAATAACTCAAGATAACACACCCTACAGTATATTAAATACATTCTTTTTTGCCTTGTAAATCTTCGTGGAAAGTTTTCATCCCCTACCCACAGTAACATATAATCTTCCAGGTACGTTAGCAAAACAGTACTATCACAATGGCACAAAACCGGATTAAGCAGTTAATAAAATATTAGAGAAATCAGAAACTGCAAGAATCCAGATGCAATATGACAAATAAAATCCAACAAGAAAATCATGGACTAGAAACGCATCACCACATGTGACGGAGATCCGCAACGAAGCCTCAAAATAGCCCAAGCAACATAAGAGATATGATCCGCCAACTGTCCTGAAGCAAACTTCAAAATATTGCATTATGAGACAGCAAAGAGAGATGAGAATAGAGAAGAACCAAGAAACACCGGAAGATATCAAGATTGGGACTTGAACTGGTTCGTTTCGTTGTGAGTCACCGGCTGAACGTGTTGGGAGAAGGGCACGATGCCGTAGGGACGTAGGTGGTAGATGAGGTACTCGAGGATGTACATGAGATTGGGAGAGACGTAATGGAAGGAGATGGCCGTGTCCGAGCAGCATCCCAGTCCTTCCGTGTAAGGGTAGTAGGTGTTATTCCAGATCGAGTTCCCCTTGCCGGTGAGGCCGGGTATGAGGTGCTGCTCTGGTTCAAACGGGAGCATCCGCCAGCGTCCCAGCTCGTCCCTGGAGTCTCCCGCTTCCACTCCCACTCCTTGCAGGCACCGCACTGCAATCGAAAGGGGAACATTGAACACACTGGCCCTGACGGTAGCTAGGGTGTACTCTCTCTGGTGAAGTTTCACCAGTGTGGATACTGGATTCTCTAACAGGGGAAATCATGAGAGTGCCAGCCCAGGTCCAGATCTACGATTCCATTGGCCCCTA
Source organism: Darwinula stevensoni (assembly GCA_905338385.1). Classification (NCBI taxonomy): domain Eukaryota; kingdom Metazoa; phylum Arthropoda; class Ostracoda; order Podocopida; family Darwinulidae; genus Darwinula; species Darwinula stevensoni. Next base: position 12,254 of record CAJPEV010002979.1, on the reverse strand, counting down.
TACCACTGGAATTATCATATTCGTCGCATCCTAACCATCCAACCTTGAAATAAATAATAGCAATTGGTACGTCATAGGCCTATATGAAAAGGCCCGAACAACTAGACATGCTCTCGATGGTTCGCGCGTCCGCGTCGCGTGGAAATGGGAGGACAGTATGAAGTACAGGATACCAGACGCGGCATTTCACGCGTACGCCTAGCAACCCTGTCTAAGCGGCCGCGAGCAGCCTCTTTCTCATTGTCTTGCATGGATCCGTCATCCGCGACGGCTGGAAGGGAAGTGGATGTTTTAGTGGAAGACGGGCACCCCGACCCAAGGAAAGCTGCACACGCGCAGCCAGTCGCGTCCGGTTGCAATGGATACTGCGAACAGACAGAATGAAAAAAAAAGTGACAGACCGATCGCAATATCTGCCATTTCCCCATGGTATCTATGGGAATGCCAGATACTAATTAGCGATCAGAAACGCTCGAAGTTAAAGAAGACCCATGGACCGACGATTCCAACACTGTTTCACCCGGGTGCTTTAAGAGAGGGCTCATGCCCTGGAGACTATCTTGCTGGAATTCCTCATATCCGAATATATAGTATTGTCCAATCACATCTAAAAAGTAGGCTGGGAATGTCTTATATGAACAGATGCGTCCAACTACTTACGTTTCGCTGGATGGACCGTATATAATGGCATTACTTAATCATAAGTAACGTCATTATACACACACAAAAAAATTATTTAAACAGTGACAAGCCCATGTTCTTATCCTAAATGGATTTATTGAATTCGTGATCATCGATGCGAATGGAAGATAACAGGAACATACACGCAGTGCTTTCCTCGTTGTCCGCAAACACGGGACAGACATGCGGATTGGGTAAAGCCTTCGCCACGAATCTCTCCAGTGCCTCTCGACTCAGCACATACCCTTCGAGAGGAAAGAACAAAACTCCCAGGGATCCGAAAAAGGGAATCCAAACGTGTCAGTCGTGCTCACCTGCTCCTCCACTCAGAAAACCCTTGAAGCGACAGCCGAAGACGACTGGCTCCAGCGGGTTGCCGTCCTGGAGCATGTAGCGGAGGTTCTCCACGATGACGTAGGTGTCGTCGTCTGCTTTGAGGAACCAGTCCGCGTCGTCCAAGTGATGCTGATGCACGTATCGGAATGCCTCCCGGGTCTTGACCCACAGGCGCTTCCCATCTTCCTCCACTTTCAGGACAACGGTGGGCAAGGACGAATCTGCATATTCATCGATAGAAAGGTACTAAGATTGCGCGCCCGTCATTCCTGTTGGCACATCAATGGTCATGATAGTCCACAACTGGGAAAATAAAAACCTTGTCATGTCATCTTGGGGGCGGAAATCTAGTAGCACAGCTAATTTGTTTTTACAACCCCTAGGGAGATGCACAGCCTTCGCAAGTCTTTAATAATTCCAGCGTGTTCATTAATATTAAAGCATTAATAAACATGAACATGAATATTCATTAATATTTTTGTCTTGAAAAGTGGAGTATCAGTCAATGTTTTAGCACAAAGCCGTTCGGAGGGCGTCGACATGTTGAAAACGAAGTAAAAACAATGGCGATCGAGTGAAAACTGCTCGGGATTCTGTTCATATCTAGAAATTTCAGAACATTTCAATTCTTCATCCATTCGAGAGTGGACTCTAGATATTCCCAAGAAAAGAGTTGAGTCGATTTCAAGCCGTTTTCAAAGTCGGAACCGCCGTTCATATTTTATTAGGGTTAACGTTTTTAACGACGGCTCGGCCTCCAACCCTTATAGTGAAAAGAGCCGATTAGGTCGACGTTATGAATCTCGTTGGAAAAGTTCGAGAAGAAACGCGATCGAACGCTCGGACAAAATACGTTTCTTAACCCTTTTATCCGACTCCAGCATTTTTTCAACGAAGTTCGTAGCGTCGACATAATCAGCTCTGGCACTATGAAGGTTAAACATCGTAGATGTGATATTTGGTGGGAAGGAGAATGGGACCATCGCGAAATATAGCGCTAATGGAAACAGCCACATTCGATCTCCAAAATGATCATTCTGGAGATCGAATGTGGCACTTGAAGCACTTGGTCAGGAGCGACTGACCCGGGAGCGTCCTTTCTACCTTCCATATTGCAGGATTTTTGAAGATTCTACTTAGCTTCTCTTTTCCTATCGACAATATTTCATCATACCTTCCTTGGAACTCATGAAGAGAAGGACATTGCACCGCTTCCCCCACGTGGCCTTCACGTGCTTGGCCTTCTTCTCGTGGTTCTCGGGTTGGGTCAAGACCAAACACAGGACCCTCACCCTCCTCGAGATCTCCTCCGCCAACACCCCTTCACCTGTGAATGCCAAGACCCGAGTCCCTTCAATCCTCCAGCCGTGGAGGAGAAGGATGTCACGAAGGAAGATGGAGGACCTCGATGAGCGACTTCATGGCGGGAATGGTCACCGATGACAGCCTTCCCGTCTACCTCCCGATGCGTGAGGATCAGACCCCGCTCCCGCTCCGCTTTTCTGATTTCAAAACGACCCTGCCGTTTTTATTCATTGAAGACTTCGTTTATGTTACTCGAAGTCGTGGGAGTTGTTTTTGCTTCCTCGATCTTTTCGTCCCTTAAATACTAATGAAGACCCATCCATAAAAATGCTAGCATTTAATTTATTTGCTTCAAATATAATTCTTACGAGGAATTATTGCCGAAAGAGAAGGACCGGTTTGAAAGCGAAATTCTCACCGATAGAAGGGATAGGGCTGGAGCAAATCGGGGAAGGAAGAGAGAAAGACACAGGTGGACAGGAATCCCACGCACACCCCACCGATCAAGGCTCCCAACGCCTCCTTCTGAGGGCCTCCTATCCAGGATCAAGGACAGAGAGGGTGGAAGAAGACGACGGGATTTCGGCGGGCCCCGAGCCTAGCAGGGTTCGACATGTGTCAGACGGGCAGCGCGCTTTGCAACTGCAAACATCTGAGATTCGGTGCGGATGAGCCTCATGGCTGCTTCGGTGATGTTCGCTCGCCGTGAGGTCTCCCTGCCTCCCTCCCCCTCCTCTCCTCCCTTCTCCTCCCTCCCTGTTGATGACTTTTGTATCCCTAAATTCCATAATTTCTTCCCTCTCTTATTTTTTTGCAGTTCATGCATTTTACTACATTTTTTTTCCATCCAACGCGAAATTTCCTCATCGTGCGAGGTATCTGGTACTTTTCAGGTACCCGAGGAATCCTGACACTAAGGTTCCCGTTGCCGGCAATTGATTATAAGGCCTTTTTTGCCTGACCTGATTTTCGACAAGTTAATCCCTTTAATGCATGATTTTTTCTTTTTCGGCGAAAAAAAATCTGGTAGGTTCTACTTAGGTCCTAGAACACGGGAAAATCGGGGGAAACATCCCTTCCTCAAATTTATAAGTAGTAGGCCCGAAAATGTTATTGTAGCACATTTGCTGCAAACAACATTTTCGGCTTTCTAACCCACGCTCCAAGGAGGCTAGAGAGCTCAGTCGGTCAGTCTGCATTCGTACATACCTCAACGCAAAAGGAAACGTACAAATACGGATGAACCTGGACCCTGAATTAACGTAAAGTTGAAAAAAGTTGCACCCACAACGTCAGTCCGTCACACGACGCGGCCACGTGTTTTTAATTTGCTTGCAAGGAGTGTAGGGCATCTAGCGACCGCTGGGGCACTAGGAGCCCTACACTCCTGGGATACCAGGTACCCCAGCGGTCGCCAGGTGCTCTACACTGTCGCACGTCTGCTATGAGCTGACTTAACGCAAGAGATCGCTACCGACGCATTATTTATAAAAAAAAATTATATTTGGGATTTAGCATATCTGTTACATAATGCATGGAAGGGTTATATCACGAGCTCTAGCTTGAAATGAAAACGAAATCGGGAAGACGGCCTTTGCCTCACCTCGACGCTTCGATTGCGCCGAATGCATCATAGCGGTTGAAATTCTCGAGAATTTCGAGTCGTCACGGAAAGGAATCACCGTCTCACAGTTTCTGTGGAACTCTCTCGGTTTTTCCCCCTCGTTGACGCGCGAGAAATGCGGGAGAAATTATGCTGCGTCAGCGTTTGACGCCGCCCGCGAGAGGATTTCGTGGCGCAGAATCGTAACGAATTCGGTGCGAAGTTCAGTACAAGTACTGGTACTTCTCACCCTGCGTGCAGCAGAGCGACATGCACGATGACGCTGGGGATTCGTTCGCAAATCGTCGTATCATAGGCCTAAAGGGCCTAAAGGGAAAATATGACGAAAAGGAAACGTGACATGAACCTCACCGTCGTGTCAGTCGGACCCAGATGAGCAAATAGACTTGAATGATCGAATAGATGAGCAAATACGCCAGTGACGGCTCTCGTGCGGATTCGGACGAGGACTGCGCGCCTGCCAGTGTTGCCTTCACCAGTGTTGCCAGGCTTCGAGCGAGGCGAGGATGCAATCGTGGCCCTGTTCCGTGGCTGCCGGGGGGATTCCCGCCGGGAAAAAAAAATCCATTTCGAGGCTGGGATTTGCTCGGTTGAAACCGGAGATGAGCTGTGGCCTTCGCGATCGTGGTCGGTTTTGATGACGTCACGCAACTGAGCCTGGTCGAGTTCGCGGTTTTTCGTGCTGATGACGTCACGTGTCTCGGCCGATCGCAGTCGGGTCGGGTCTGGCCTGCACGGTCGGGGATTTGTGGTTTCAGCGATTGAAGGATCATTTCAGATTGGCTGGGGTGTTCCTAATTTGTTTCTTCCTTCACTTTTATTCATTCGGTGTACGAGCATTGGATACATTCATGTTTTCGTGGGTTAAGGCTAATGCTAAAACCTTAAAAATGCAAAGACGAGATAATTAGAAGGTGGTCGATTCGTAGAAGCAGCCAACTTCAAGAGTTCTCTGCTCGTGGAAAACGTAGAAACGACGAACATCTGAGTTCCCACACAAAAATAATTTATTTAGACACAAAAGAAAACCAGATACATACTCCTACTGACCAGAAACGAAATCTGCTGCATTTCGGCAAAAAAAAGTGATATGTCTAAACGATTCTAAATGCCAATGAAATGGCTTGGAATCTCATCCATCGGACTGGCAATGCAAGGTGGAACAAAAGGGGAAAATCACAGACTACTAATGCCCGGTAATGGGAAACTCGATAATTTATCTCAGAAAATATGGGAATAAGACCAACAGAACAAACAAAAAAAATATCGAAAAAAAATGCTCTTCTTGATGCAGTCTATAGCAAATGACGTGCCTCTGTGGGTTACGAAGGCAAGCAATAATGCTCCTTCTCGATGGTTCCAATAGTTTGAGATCAATACCCTTGAAAATTATGGTACTAATTTCATGAAAATCCAATTTTTTAAATACTGGTATGCTGACACTCCATGCCAAAGCCATCATAATAGCCAACACGGTAACGAACGAATCACTAATTTTTTTTTTTTTTGCCCTCTATGGTAACGATGAGTTTCTATTCCTTAGCTACAGTGCCATGCAACCTTCCAAAAAGATGGTCGCAAAAATGCAGTGGTAGGAAAACGATACTGCCACGATGGCACATAACGGGGTGAGCTTCCTTAAAAACAAAAAAGGATGATCACAAACGAGACAGATGCCACTCTGGTGAGGACGAAGTACGTCGGACGAGAAACTCCCGGACTAGAAACGATACCGTCATCACGCGTGACAGAGATGCACCAAAAAAAAAAAAATTTCACACGAAAACCCATGTTGCAAAAAAAAAAAAATATAGGATCTGCCGAATACCCTGAAGCAAACTCGAAAAATATCACATGACATAAAGGAAAAAGATCCAGGAAATCGCTATGGGATCACAGTCGGGATCGAGACGTGGGTCTCGGCCTGGCCCGTGTCACCGCGAGTCTCGTGCCGGTCGTGCTGCGAGAAGGGCACGATGCCGTAGGGACGCAGGTGGTAGATGAGGTACTCGAGGATGTACATGAGATTGGGCGCGACGTAATGGAAGGAGACGGCCGTGTCCGAGCAGCATCCCAGTCCTTCCGTGTAATTGTAGTAGACGTAGCTCCAGAACCAGGTGTCCTTGCCGATGAACCCCGGGATGAGGTGATGCTCCGGGATGAAGGGGAAGAACCGCCAGCGTCCCAGCTCGTCGCGAGAGTCTCCCGCTTCCACTCCCACCGCATAGAGGCACTTTCCTGTCGTTCCGAAGACGAAAGAGAATGCAAACACCCGATCTTAATGTTGGTATCGACATGCTGTATATCAACATGGAGGAGTCGATAAAAGCCATTAAAAGTGTACTCTGAGACCTCGTGCTTCGTGATCTACAGGGTGTGCCAAAAGTAGGTATAAAGTATGAGACACGTGGAAATGCTAATCTCTTACATGCTCGAAGAGTTTGCCCTCATTGTTCACACATTCCAGTCTGCCTGCCACACTGCGACACACTTTTTCACAAAGATCTTTCTTTGCGTTTGACTCTATTAACTACCGATAAATAAAACAAAAAATAAAATAGGCAACTGTATACCTACTTTTGGCACACCCTGTACAGTTAGTCTCTAGCTTTTTTTTTTCTTTCTCTCGTTTCCCTTCCTCTCGGTCTCAACACCGTAAATCTAGGCGAGCAGAAGGCATCGACCCTCATGACAGCTAAGACGTATGAAAAGAGCAGAGACCCATTCCGACATCCTCGGAGCCCTCAAAAACGGGGCAGGACATGGGATTGGGCAGGGCCTTCTCCACGAATCTCTCCACCGCCTCTCGACTCAGCACGTACCCTTAAAGAAATGAAATTAAAAAAAAAAAACCTTGAGGAATCGCAGAACGGCAATCGACCCGACCGACAGAACCGAAGCGTCCCGACCTGCTCCCCCGCTCATGTACCCTTGCTTCACGAACTTATTGAACCGACAGCCGAAGTAGACCGGCTCCTGCGGATCGCGCTCCAGGAGCATGTAGCGGAGATTCTCCACGACGACGTAGGTGTCGTCGTCCGCCTTGAGGAACCAGTCCGCGTCGTTCAGGTGATGCCGATGTATGTATCGAAACGCCTCTCGGGTCTTGTCCCACAGGTGATTCCGATCTTCCTTCACGTTCAGCGCCACGGTGGGCAAGGACGGATCTGCGTGGCCAACGGTGACGGTTTTCAGGTGGGATAGAATCGAGTCGAACGACCGAACTCGTTCGATCCGAGAAAACGTCGAGATGAAAAAAAAATCCCACCGATGTGGCATGTAGTGCACGCTTACTGAATCGTTCATAACGGAACCACTTAAAATTCCAAGCGCGGTCCGATCGATCTCGACTGGACGTAACTACATCGAGACCAACCCAGTGACTTAAAACTGGATCACCAGTCGATGAAAGACAATCCTTCACGATTCGGGTCGGGAACCATTCCGACTGGATCTAGCTCGGATCCAAGACGGTGACCGATGTCTGATGATGAATATGAAGGTCTTTCCCTTCCAAAAGTGCAGTTAGGCATGTCCGTGGGTGATTCGAATCAAAGATCGATAATAATAAACATTTTGTCTGATTTTTCTGATCGAACCAATTTCCAATCCCAGGAAAAGTGTTCGGTGAGGATATTGGACTATTGGACACTTGACTTTTCGCCAATTCAGGATTTCACCAATGACCACCTCTGCTCCTCCAGCTGATGCGTGAATTTGCTTAGAAGCACCGCAAAATCCTCAATGGTCCCTTTGTCACCATGCAAAACTTCTCCCTTTCGGGGATTTCCTTCAGGCATCAATTTGAAGTTCCCGTGTTTGTAATTGCGGTTCGAGCATGTTCCCGCGATTAACGAGCAATTTTGAGCATTATCCCTGTCTCATGAACATCTCAAAATGAATTGTCTCACGTGACTAATCATCCAATTACCATTAAAAAAAAAAACTTTGAAAAAAAAGCGAGAATAGTGAGAAATTTCAAGGGATGCTTCAATCATGACAGGGTCTATGCAAATAAGCAGCGACTCCTACAAATCACCACTCCTATTCATATGCCACTAGATGGGGTATGAATAGGAATTTTTTTAAACATTTAACGAGCATTAAGCACCCATCTTCAATAGATACTAAAAAAAAAAGCATTAATTCCAGTCAAAAGAAAGCCCAAAGCCATTTTTTTCGAGCATCATAGGATGGCCAATAAAAAAATAATGCTTTCAGCTTCTTCATCGGCTCCATCTCGCATTGTAAGTAAAAGTGATGGGATTTTGTAATAGGAAAAGTGCAATCATTTTTCAACTTTTTCCCCCCCTCCCCCCCCAATTCGAAACATCCACGGAAGCCCCGCAGCCGCTCGTGTCTGCTCCCGTTCACGGGCGGCCCGACGAGAACACGCACACGGCGGCACGCGCACTACCCGAGCGATGGGTGCTTCGCGTGCCTACTGCGTCCCCAAGGCCCCTCAAACATTGTGAATTACAAATATTATCATTAATTTAAAAAATTAAACTCCGCATACTGCTGCGGCTTTCACCGCCTAAGTTGTTTTTTATTGTCGCTTTTTCTTCTAGCGACGGGGCACAAGGCCGACACGAACAACAACGACCCCATACGCGGAGAGGAATGGGGTGCCCGCTCGGCACACCCACCAACCCTCAACCCACCCACCAACCCTCAACCCACCCACCAACCCTCAACCCACCCACCAACCCTCAACCCACCCAGTCCCTCGGTCAGGGACGCTCTAACACGGCCTTGTGGGAGGCTTTAGGGGTCGCTCGCGGGTCGCCTAAACCCACGACAGGCACGAGTGATTCTTAAGGTGTATTAACTCGTTCCTCCCCTCCTCTCCCCTCCCCCCCCCCTCATTTCCCATTTCCGAGATAGATGATAGATCTTTTCCACCTCACCTTCCTTGGAACTCATGAAGAGAAGCACATTGCACCTCTTCCCCCAGGTGGCCTTGACGTGCTTCGCCTTCGTCTCGTGGTTGGCCGGCTGCGTCATGATCCAGCACAGGATCCTCACCTTCTTCGAGATCTCCTCGGCCAACTCCCCCTCGCCTGTCGACACCGTCGACACCGACTCGTGAATCCCCGATCGTCAAATCTCGGAATTACGCTCTTTTGGATCGGAATCGGATCGGAATCGTGGCCCCGAGAATGAGATTTAAATGTCATAACGAATTTCTGGATCCCGAGCAGAAATTAAATCTGGTCACAAAAACACTTTCTGAGAGTGCATAAAAATCTGCCAAGATTGCAACTGATACCCAAATCATCTATGAAAGAATTTTTTTTCCCCCTGAAAGATTGTCCTAGTGGAAATTCCCTATTCACGGGATGCAATCCCAATCACTTACTCCTGCACCTCTGGCAAAACCGGTTCGAATTTCGGTTCAGAATTTACCCACGACCACTCTCAACCATCAGCTCCAGTAAACAATGAGAAATCATTTTTTTTTTTAAAACTAATTATAAATAAAGAGAGAAAGGACCTCGATGAGCTCGCTCATGCTGGGAATGGTCCCCGATGACAGCCTCCGGACCCACCTCGCGATGCGTGAGGATCGGACCCCGCTCCGCCCTGCTTCATTCAAAAGAAATTAAATATATATATATATATATTATTTTTAATCGCTCCGTCTTCGTCCTCGAACTTCTCGCGACTGACACCGTTGAAACTTCCGTACTTTTCGTTACAATTTCTCATCGATCGTGCCGATTTGTATCGGCCGTCTCGATTGGAAATCTTTTCCAGAAAGGCATTGGGAACAAAGCGAGTTTAACCGATGGCTAAATTATAGGTTATCCGAATCGGAAAATAAAACATATTTATATCGATCAACTCGAGTATGATACCATCCGAGATTTATATTTATACCTATTGTAGAAGAGGGAATAGGGGCGAATCCATTCGGAGGAAGCGGAGAGCGAGAGCAAGGCGTAGGCAGACAGGAATCCCACGCAGACTCCGCAGATCAAGGCTCCCAGTATCCCTTTGTTTGGGCCTCCTTCGGATCGAGAGAGAAGTCACGCATTAAAATAAATTTTACATAATAATTCACCCGCAGGCATTAAAATACATTTTTAATAATAATTCATCCGGGAGAACGAAATGGGGGGATTCTCCGAGGAGAGAAAAAAAAATTAGCTTCCGTCAACGCGAGGACGCACACGATTGCGTCCGCTCGAGCTCGGATGCAAAAAAAAAAAATATATATATATATATATAATGCGCCGGCGGTGATTGTCAAAGCGTGACAAAGAAGGCGGAAGCGGGAAGTCAAAATTGGCAACGTTGTAATCATTGTGAACATTGTTGAGCCGAGGGGAAATAGAAATCCCGCGCTCGATGGTGGGCCTCCCATAAAAAAAAAAGTCCTCAATTTACAAAAAAAAAAGTTTACGGAGGGAGGCTGACTCGTGTCGATTTTTCACTCGTGCCGGCCGGTTTTTCACTCGCGCCGGCCGGTTTTTCACTCGTGCCGGATGACACCTGTGCCGCCGTTTGGGCGCGTCGTCGCGAAATTCGCAATGCCGAAACGACGACGTCTGACAGCCGGCTTTCGGGTTTCGTGCCTTCGCCTGGCGGGCGCGCGGGCGTGCGCGCGGGCGTGTGCGTGCATGCATACGTGAGCGTGCATGCGTGCGTGAGCGCGCAAACCTCTTCGCTGCGATAATTCGACGACCGAAAAGTCGGAAACGTCGTTTACCACTTAGCTTTGTTTCGTACCGCAACGCGCTGCCGGGCGCGGGCCGGACGCAGAGAGGACGCGAGTCCGCATCCACCTTGGATAGGTGGATGCGTCCAAGGTGGATGCGGACACGGCGCAATTCCCTCAAGGACACGAAAATCCCCAGCGCACCGACCGAGCACGCACGGAAACGAAAAAGTACGCAATTGAAGTACCAAAAAAGTACCGATATAAAACTTCGTCCCTGACCTGCTCCGCCCCTCCGCCGCCGCCCGCGTCCCGCACCGATTCTCAGCCGATTCCCAGCCGATTCCCAACCGATCCCCAACCGATCCCGAGACCCCGCTCCAACGGACTCGCCCCACCGCACTCGCCCCACTGAACCCATCCCCGCCAACATGGCGAATCGATGACCCCAGGTGACTCGAAGACCCGGACATCGATCGATCGGGACGGAAGTCAATCACGCATTCGCGGTATCAACAGCAACGGTCAACATGACTCGAGCATAAAATACCTATCGTGACTTTCCCCGCCCCGCCCCGCCCCGCCCCGCCCCGCCTCTACGTCCCAAAGCGTCCCCACAATTGTCTCGTTCCTCACACGGGGCAAGAGCAGTTTGCTTACGGGTCTCGAATCCGAAAAGAAACCCTGGACTTCGCATTTAAAGGACCGCGAGTCCTTTAATTTTTAATTAATTGCGAAAGTAATTAAAAGAGTGGTACGAAGTGCTCCATCGAAAAACGCAAGGAAGTTGTCGAGGTCGAATCCGTCACAGACGTGCGAGATCAACTGAGAAATCGCAAAAAAATTTGGTCGAGTGCAAAAAAAATTGCAAAGAGCGCATCCGATAATTTTAAATATGTTTTAATATAATAAATGTTAATTTTTAATAAAAACGCTGGACGAAACGTTGCAGGTCCCACTCACGAAAAGCCTCCGGACGAGACGAATCTTTCCCTCTCGCGACCATCGCAGATGCCGAACCGGAGAACGCGACCACGCCGAGCCGTGCAACACGCACCTCGCATCACGCACCCCCCTCACGCACTAGAGGTTGAACGCTCGGGTCTGGCATTCAGACACCGAGAGCGACCCCGACCGCTTCACGGAAACGCGAGATGGAAATGCAAACGTTCGCTATCGGGAGCAAGGCCCTCCAGCTCCCATTGGCCAGCCCCCCGCTCCCGATAGCAACAATCGATTGCACCGAGCCGAAATTCAAACGTCCCCTTAGATACCAGATTGCATCGGGTCGACCGGGAAATCTCACCGCTGCGAACCCCGATTAGGCGAACCGGCACTGCGTGAACCCAACCACAACCACAACCACAACCCCAACCACAACCCCAACCACCACAACCCCAACCACAACCACAACCACAACCACAACCACAACCACAACCACAACCCCGGGCCCCTCGGCTCCCTCTCGGCCGTATCTTAGAGAGACGGATTATCAAGGGATTTGCTGCGTCAGCCCTTCACGCTATTCCCCCATTATTCTCCCCTCCCATCACCCCGAGAGAACCCCGTCGGACGGGAAAAAAAAGGAAAAGATAACAACAAAACAACGCGAATCCAAGGGAGAATCACCGTTTCGCACCTGCT